>CAUYQG010049512.1:0-25787 GCA_963574415.1 Tarsius wallacei | reverse complement strand
TAGACACCGCAGCCTCGATCTACTGGGTTCCGGCGATCCTTCCATCTAAGCCTTCCAAGTAACTGGAACTACAGGCACACGCTACCACGCCCGGCTAATTTTTTGATTTATTGTAGAGATGAGGTCTCGCCAAGTTGCCCAGGCGGGTCTCGAACCCGCGGACTCAGGCAATCCACTCACCTCAGCCTCCCAAAGCACAGGGTTACAGGCTGAACCACTGAGCCCGGCTGCAGACCAGATTTACTGATCTGCTTCTAACAAATAGAATACAGCAGAAGGCATAGTATGTGACCTCCAAGCTTAGATATGCTTTTTTAAACTGTAACTTCTGAATTAGTCTCCTTCTGGTTCTCTCTCTCCTCTCTCCAGTCTCTCTCTCTCTCTCTCTCTTAATCTGTCTCTTTCCGATCATCACTTGCATATCACATGGACATAAAGACAGCCTGTGGAGAGGTTCACGTAGTGGAAAAAAACTAAGGCCTGCCAACAATCATGCAAGAAAGCTAAGAAATGGATCTTAAGAGGCCGGTCAACATCCATGTAAGTGAGCTTGGAAATGGATTCTCCAGACCACCATATGAGCCTTGACATGACTACAGCCCCAGCTGTAGACAGGCTGACTGAACCTCATGAGAGACTGGGCCAGGTGCACACAGCTAATCTGTGCTGGTATCCTGACCCACAGAAAATGTGAAATAATAAATGTTTGTTGTTTTAAGCTGCTAGGTTTGGGGGTAATTTGTTATGCACCAATAAGTAACTAATATATTCCCTGATAACTTCCAAGAAAATGACTCAAGGAATATCAGTGAGGTATTGCAGCTATGAAAATGGTATAACACTTAATAACTGTCCTATTTATCACTTCCTGACTAATTTCCCCATGGTGATTAGCTATTAACATCCTTATAACAGAAAGGGACCAAGTGTATGGGCAGCAAAGGAGTAGGGAAGGCTGGGAACCCTTGGTCTCACTCCACAGCCAAACCTAGGAAGAAAGGACCCTCAAGAAGTTGAACATGACTTGGATTAGCCTCATGGAAAATTCACCTTGGCTCCTCCATGTCCTTAACACTGAGGTTGGGTGATGTATCAATTAGGATTAGATTCCACTGCATGAAACAGAAAACCCCCAAGTAACAATGACTCAAAGAAAACACATTTTGTTCTCATGTAAGAGGAAGTCATTTGAGGGCTAGTCTGGCCTCACTACTACATCCGGAACCAGGTTTTTGCACCCAGCCTTGAGGACATGTCTAGAGTGCAGCCACCGGCTCTCTGTCCAACATGATCTCTGCACTTCTCGCTTCATTCCAGCAGCAGATGAAGGATAAGGCAAGAAAGAGCACACCTACCCCTACCTTTTTTGAGACAGAGTATCACTCTGTTGTCTAGGCTGGAATGCTTACTGCAGCCTTGAACTCCTGGGCGCAAACAATTCTCCCGTTTCAATCTCCTGAGTAACTAGGACTACAGTTGTGTGCCACCACACCCAGCTAATTTTTAAAATTCTTTTTGTAGAAATGAGGTCTCATTATGTTTCCCAAACTGGTCTCAAACCCCTGGACTCAAGTGGTCCTTCCACCTCAGCTTCCCAAAGTGCTGGGATTACAGGCATGAACCACCATCGCCAGCCCACGCTCCTCTTATTAACTAGATATTTTAGAGTCTCATGCAACTCTTCTGTTTATACCTCACTAACCAGAACTTACTCACACAGGTGTACTTAGCTGCAGAGGAGGCTGTGAAATGTGCCCAGGTAAAAATCAAGTTCAGTTATTGAAAGGAAGCAGAGAACAGATATTGGAGAGGTAGCTGATAACCTCTACCCCAGGTAACAAGACTGATGGAGCACTAGTGGTTTTGTTATTCAAAGATAGCCATGATCTGACCCACCTCATGTTTTGGGGTGTATCTCTCTTCTTTAATTCCATCACACAGTAACTAGACACCACTCTATACGTTCCCCTCCTTCCACATTTGCCTATGCTGGTGCTGCCGCAGGTGTCTCAGCCCCTACCATCCGTACCCATTCAGCTCCAATGCCACATCCTATGAGATTCTTTTCTCAAACCTTTCCTTCCTCTGAAAACCCACAGTACTGACCTGCACCTTTGTCCAAGAGAAAAAAAATGATCATACACTTTCAACTACCAGATGCTGCATTAGGAATACAAACATGAGCCAGATAAGGACCCAACCCTCAGAAAATGTATAATAGTTCATTGACAAATGTTTATTGAATAAAGGATGGTTAATCTCTTTTGCAGTATCACCTCAAGCTTTTAGTACATACAGTTTTTATCATCACATACAGAGCAAAGGATGGAATGTGGTCAGGTACATCTAATTCAATCGGATTTCCTCAAGACCTCTTATGTGCTTGGCATTATGTCCCACACATGATCCTCTGTCCTTCTTTCACATATTTTATTTAATATCTACCACGTGCCTGACATTGTGCAAGGCACTGAGCATAAAAAGAAAGGCCTGATCCCTTCCCTCAGGGACATGGAGGAAAGACAGACAAATAAATAAGGTGTTGCAATGCTGAAAAATAAAGAACTAGTTTGGAGATGTATACAGAGTGATAAAAATACTAAACCTAGTCTGGAAAGTTAGGAACGCTTCCATGAGAAAGTGTCACTTGAGTTTGAAAAATAAATTGAAGTCAGCCAGGCCCAGAAGAGAAGGAATGACATTCCAGAGCAGAGGAAACATCATCTACAAAGGTAAAAAACAGAACATGGCTCTCCTATTGTATAGGAAGTAAATTGGTATGACCAGAATTTAGTATATGAAGTTGGAAAGCAGAGGTTGATGGTGGTGGTAGGGAGGTGTATTAAAATCAGTAGGGAACTGTCTTTGTTTTTTTTAGATTAAACCCCTGGCCTCAAGTGATCCTCCCTCCTCAACTTCCCAAAGTGTGGGGGATTACAGGCATGAACCACCAACCCTGGCCCACACTTCTCTTATTAACTAGACTTCTTAGAGTCTCACAAAACTCTCCTGTTTATACCTCACTAACCAGAACTTACTCACACAGGTGTACTTAGCTGCAGAGGAGGCTGTGAAATGTGCCCAGGTAAAAATCAAGTTCAGTTATTGAAAGGAAGCAGAGAACAGATACTGGAGAGGTAGCTGATTAGAAAATAGTTTATTTAAAGCAAAATATTTATTTAAATATAGTTTATTTAAAGCTAAATTAGAAAGAGAGAGAAAAAGAGGAGATTCACCTCCCTAAGGTAGGGGAGGGGGCCAAAGCCAGGAAACATGACTTGTCCATAACTCAAATACCTATGGTCACAGCATAGCTTAGCAAAGCAATGGCCTGGCAATGGCCAGGAACTACCTTTGAATGTGAGTAACAGATCCCCCCAAAGAGTGCCTTAAACAAATAAAACTTTTTATTTCTTCTAAGAAGACAATGACTTGCAGGGTAGGCAGTTTAGGGCTGGTGCAGAGGTGCCATACTGCCATGAGAGACTTGTGGTCTTCCTATTGCTCTGCTTGGCCACCCTCAGTATGAACTTTATCCTCATGGCCTTAAGATGGCTACTCCACCTTCAGCATGTCATCTGCATGCCAGGCAAGAAGGAAAGGAAGGTAAAGGACAGAAGTTATGGACCCGCCAAATCTTCCTACCTTTCTTAGAAGTCCCATCTTTTTTTTTTTTTTAAGTTGGAGTCTCTCTCTGTCACCTGGGTTAGAGAGCAGCCACACAATCTTGGCCACCATAGCCTCAACTTGCTGGTCTCAGATGATCCCTTCACCTCAGTCTTCCAAGTAACTGGGACTGTAGATGTGTGTCACCATGCCCAGCTAATTTTATTTATTGCAGAGATGAGGTCTCTTCGTGTTGCCCAGGTTGGTCTCAGACGCCTGTGCTCAGGTAGTCCTCTTGCCTTGGCCTCCCAAAGTGCTAGAATTACAGGCATGAGCCACTGCTCCTGGCCAGAAGTCCCATCTTACTACTGATTTCTTATTAGCCAAAGCTATGCACATATCCTCAACAAGACCAACAACTGCTGGTGAGGCTGGTTCATAGAGTTTTAGCTGGACCCGTTGCTGTCCCTAATCATCAGGCTCTGTTCCTATGGAGGAAAAGGAGAAGAGAGGCTGGAGAGAAAACTACCCATGTGTACTCAGCAGTTCATAGAGAGTCCAGAATGGCTCATTCATAGCTTAAAGACCATTCCTCTTGCCTTGGAGAAGGAAAGGCCTGAAAGAAAGTGTTTAAGCAGGAAAGCAAGGAACTGACCAGATTTGCATTTCATAGAGTGTTGGAAAATAATTAAAGGGCAAGATTGGGGCTAGAAGAAACGCAAATCTGGAGACAGAAAGATTACAGTCAGAAGGCTGTTGTAGGAAGGGCCAGAACTTAGAGTGTGGTAACAGGATGAAAAGATTTGTAGTGGGTTGAATAATGACCATTCCACCCCAAATTCATGTCCACCTAGAACCTTAAAATGTAATTTTATTTGTAAATAGAGTCTTTGCAGACAGAATTAAGATAAAGTTCCACATGAGATTATACGGGATTGGTGTTGGCCCTAAACCCAATGAGAGTATTCACATAAGAAACATAAAAGAAGGCAGGGTGCAGTGGCTCATGCCTATAATCCCAGCACTTTGAAAGGCTGAGGTGAGAGGGTTTGAGACCAGCCTGGGCAACTTGGTGTGACCTCATCTCTACAATTTAAAAAAAAAAAAGCCCGACATACTGGCGCATGCCTGTAGTTCCAGCTACTTGGAAGGCTGAAGCAGAGGGATCACCTGAGTCCAGCAGGTTGAGGCTGTGGTGGCCGTAAACGTGCCACTGAACTTCAACCTGGGCAACAGAGTGAGACTCCAACTCAGGAAAAAAAAAAAGAAACATAAAAGGATACACAAAGACACAGAGAAGGCAAGATGAAGACAGAGATTGGAGGGATGCATCTACAAGCCAAAAAACGTCAAAGATTACCAGCAACACCAGAAGCTAGGAGTAAAGCATGGGACGGAGCTTCCAGAAGGAGCCAACCTTGCTGACACCTTGATTTTGGATTTCTGGGCTCTTGAACTATTAGACAAATTAATTTCTATTGTTTTAAGCCATCCTGTTTGTGGTAATTTGTTATAGCAGCTCTAAAAATCTAATGCAAACTTTGATAAAACGTTAAAGAGATAGAAGCAACAGAACTGGGTGGGCATTAGGGGAGATTTCCTGGTTTCTGGTTAGGCCTACTAGAGAAATGGTGGTGCTTTCACTGAGATGAAGAACTCAAGAGAAAGGACAGGGTTGGGAGAGGAAAAATTGGTTCAGCTGTACACAATTTGCTTTGATGGTGCCTCAGGGACATACAGGGGAGAGACCTGGCATGGAGATCAGATTTGGCAGGTCTTGAAATCATTAGAGTTAGTCTTGCCCTCAAGTTGCCTAATATCTTTCCAAGGGGCTGAGACTTTCCAATGGGGGATGATTCAGGAACACAATAAGAGAGTATGTACTAAACTGCAAAAATGTGGAGCATAACTATTTCAGGAAGCTTGAATTAGTGGAAATTAATGTAAAGTGGAAAAAATGACCCACATCTCTGTACTAATGAGGAAGGTTGCTCCATTTTTATTTTTAATTGGCACAAACCTGCATTAACCTCTGACCAAAGAGCTGTATCAACTCAGAGATTGGTTTGCCTCATGTGTAGAAGCTCACAGAATTGTTAGAGCCAGAAAGAACAGATCCTGTTCAACTTCCTCCTCTTACAGATGAAAAAACAGACTTTGAGGGAGAACAATTTATCCAAAGCCGGTAAAAGGACCAGGTGAGATCCCAGCACAGGTGTGGTTTCCACCTTGAAACTCACACAATAAAGTACGTCAAGAACTCCTCATCTGAAGGAAAATGAGGTGTAAAAGTCAAATGAGGAGGAAAATGAGCAGATGAAATTGTTGTCAGTCGCTAGAACCAGATGACTCCAAATGTCATCCAGGTACATCAATAGGAATGCTTTTGGTTAAAAAAAAAAAAACCACAAGAATAAGAAAATTATTGACTGGCATAATTTTAAAAGTCCAATAGCAGGGAGGGTTTTGTAGTTTGAACAAGGCATCAACTCTGTGTCCACTGCTTTCTAGACTGTCCTTTTCTTTTTGTAGCTTCACTCTCCAGACTGGTTTCCCACAGCAGGCTTGGGTGGTTCCCTCTTATCATTCAGATAACACAGCATTAGTACACTGGTGGACCAAGAGTGAGTAGATGGGAGCCATCTACTCCGGGTATAGACATTAAGGAGACACGTTATCTGCAAAGAATTTTAAAACAATAATAAAACTGACAAAATTGGGTTAGTGATTCTCATCACCATGCAGCTGCAAATTAAAACAAGGTCAAAGATAAAATGCTTCTCCCAGCCAGACTAACTGTAACCACGCCCAGTGCTTGGTATTGTGCTCCAGAATTTCCAACAAAGGTTCTAAGAGATACCCTGATTGAACTGGATTAAGTCATGTGTCTACTCTCAAGCCAGTCATGGCACACAGGATCATGAAATGTGCTGATTGGCTTAGCTTAACTCATGGTTTGATCCCAGAGGTAGAATCAACTTTTCCAGACACTTTGAGGTGCCTACTGAAACCTAGAATGGATGGCATGGGGAAAGACAAGCAGATGCTGGTGAAGCAACCACCAAATGTTTACCATACCATGTAACCTTGGGCGAGTAATTTAACCCAAGTCTCAATAATATGCCATAATCCTCCTATGCATTCTGCATATAAGTAAACTCATATAATCCCCACACCAACCATAGGAGGAAAGTACTCTGATTACTCCCATGTATCAGATAGGATCCTAACAGAAAACAAGTAGTGTGCTCAAGTTAAAAACATCTGAGGAGGACTTGTTTGCAAAGAGGCTAGTAACAAGGATGTAGATTGGGTATAGTTATCTACAAGGGAGATTACAAGGCCTGAGCTAGGAGCAGAGGGGCTATCACCATCCCTAGGTTTGCAGGGACCTTGATAGAGCTGTGATGGTTTGGCCAAGTGTACAGTCAACCCACAGCAACTTCTTAGTAAAGAAAGCCAGAAAATAAATAACCTAACCTCACTCTCCTCCCTTCCTCCCACCTGTGGCAGGAGCTTCCTATGGACCACGCTGAACAGGCAAAAGGCACAGTAGCCTGCTGCTGATGTCCACACAGCTACCCTCTTGCTACAGAAATCAAGGGAGAAAGAGTGGAGAGTAGATGTGAAAGGTCAGAGGGAAAATATCCAACACACCCCATTTTACAGATGAGGAAGCTGAGATTTTGAGAGGTTAAGTCATTTGTCTGGTCCGGAGCATAAGCCTTTAATCACTATGTTATAAAACCTCTCAGAGCTGGGCTCGGTGGCTCAGCCTGTAATCCCGCACTTTGGGAGGCTGAGGTGAGTGGATTGCCTGAGCCCGCGGGTTCGATACCCGCCTGGGCAACTTGGCGAGACCTCGTCTCTACAATAAATCAACAAATTAGCTGGGCGTGGTAGCGCGTGCCTGTAGTTCCAGCTACTTGGAAGACTGAAGCGGAAGGATCACCGGAGCCCAGCAGGTCGAGGCTGCGGTTGGCCGGGAGCAGCCACTGCACTCCAGTCTGGGCGACGGAGTGAGACTCCAGCTCAAAAAAAAAAAACAAAACCTCTCAGAGCAAGCAAAACACCAGGCAGAGTTCTTTACGTATAATACATGCTTCACAGATGTTCTTGTTCCACTTCATTGTAGCTTTCACTGACAAAGAGAAACCACTGATAAAATTAGCATCCAGGCCTTCACCAAGCATGACCCTCTCCCAGCAAGTGAACTAAGGTATCTCCCTCCTTCCCCAGGGAGTCAACCCACATCTCCCAGTCCATGTGGTTTCATAGCACCCGGGAGACCACAATATAAATGTCAAAGACATGCTGTTCTTCCTCTCTGCATTTCTAAGCTAACTTGAATCGCTGGCTGCACAACAAAAGTAAATCAAAATATGAGAGTCTGTGAACAGTTTTCATCCAAGGTGCAATTAATTTGTTACACAGTGCACACGGTAACCAGAGTCACAGACTAAGTAAACAGGGTGACTGACAACATGCAAGTATTCTAGAAAGCAGCGCCTGCATAGCCCTTCTCTCCAGGAAAACAGAGTGTTCGACTGGCTTCTTAATCCAATTCATGCTCCCCTCGCTCTAGTCAGAAAGGTGGGTGGCAGATATTATATATCATTCCAGTGTCACTGGTGGGCTCAGAAGGGTGACATGATTTACCTACTGTCAAACAAGTTTTCATAACAGCCTAACTCCGTTTGACACATTCCTTTCAGCAAGCCAAATATGCTGTCGGTCCATACCTTGAATGTGTCAAAATAATTTGCAAGCGACACCCACATTCTCATCCCATTGATAGAGTTGGGTTAGTCACTTGGCAGAGTTGCTAGGGAGGTTATTCAGAGAAGAAGAATGCTGGAAAATTAGTGCTACAGGGCTTCGCCTCACATGGGTGAGGTTGATAATTATAATACTGCAGGGTACAGAGCACAGATTGTGGCAGGGCACTGCTGCTAAGCCCTGTGCTCACATGATCATCTTTAATGCTCACAAGCACCCTGCGAGGGGTACTACCACCCTTATAATTTTACAGAGGAAGAATTAGAGCCTGGAGAGATTAAGTAACTTGCCTGGAGCCAGGGCTGTACGACCTTTGAAGGGCCCTCGCACTTTGTTTAATGTTCTGCTGCCACCTTCTTAAAATTCTTAATAACTTTTACACAAGAGGGCCTACATGTTCATTTTGCACTGGGCCCCGCAAATAATGCAGCCCATTGACTCGGAGGCATCTATTCCATAAATACTTACATGGTGTGTACTGAGCACTGTATTAGGTGAAGGGGATCAATAGAACAAGATGTTCAAGTTCCTGCTCTCATGGAGCTGCCATTCCACTAGGGGAGAAAGATAACAAGGGAACAGCAAGATAAGCACAGATTATGATGAATGTTATGGAGAAAGCAAATGGGAGTGGAGGATGCCACTTTACATAGGGTGGTCATGTCCGAAGAGGTGATGCTTGAATGAGGCCTGAGGCTAAGAAAGAGCTGGCCTGGCAGGACCCTGAAGGGGGCTCAGGTTGAAAGAGCAGGAGTAAGAACTAAGGACGCACATCCAGCACAAGCCCGATATGCTGCAAGGTGAGAAAGAAATCTCAGCTACTTCACCTGTCTGATGGGAGCTGCAACAGACAGTGAGAGGAGAGACTCAAGGTGAAGTTGAGGATTAGGCAGAAACCAGATCGCATGGGGCCTTGTAGGGCACAGTTAGGAGCTTGGATTTTGATGCTCCTGCCATGGGAGGCCAAGGAAGCATATTAAGCAAGGGAGTGACAGGCGCTGATGCATATTTTAAGAAGATCACTCAGGCTACTACTGTGTGGAGAACAGATTAGAGGACATTGAGAGACACAGGAGCAAATTGCAACTATAACCTGCCACCACATGTCACAGCTTTATACAGGACAAGTTGGAGAGAATGCGAGAATTCCACGAAGGTGTTCAGAGAACCCACACATAACTGATTCATATTATGTGTGTGTATCTGTTTATGTGTATATGTGTGTGTGTGCATATTTATACACACATATATGTACTTATATACATATGTTCATTTATAAAATATCCAGAGAATCCATACATAACTGATTCACATTTTATATATTTAATATATAATATATACCCATATTTATAATAAAATGTTAAAAAACAATATGCACACACAAATATATTGTATTCCAAATTTATAGCCAATATATTAATTTGTGGATTCAGATAAATTCATTTTTATATAAACCTAAGACTTAAAATTTCTTTGCCATCCCTGCTTATGTGAAGAGTTGTTTGAAATTACAGAATGAGATGATTAACAACGTTATCACCAAATACTGTGAAACTAGAACAAAATACAGTCATGCATCACTTAACGAGAGATACATTTTGAGAAATGTGTAGCAGGAGATTTTCATCATTGTGTGAACATCAGAGAGTGCACTTACACAATCTACAGGGTACAGCCTACTACACACCTAGGCTAGATGGTATAGCCTATTGCTCCTAGGCTACACTCCTGTACAGCATGGTACTGTCCTGATACTGTAGGTAACTGTAATGCAGTGGTAAGAATGTATGAATCTAAACATAGAAAAGGTAGAGTAAAAATACAGTATAAAAGATTTTTAAATGGTACACCCTTCTATGGCACTTACCATAAATGAGCTTGAATTCGCTTACCATGAATGGAACTTGCAGGACTGGAAGTTTCTCTGGTGAGTCAGTGAGTGAGTCAGTAGTGAATGAATGTGAAGGCCTGGGACATCACCGTACACTACTGTAGACTTTATAAACACTGTACACTTAGGCTACACTAAATTTATTTTTAAAATTTTTAATAATAAGTAAATCTAAGCTAATTGTAACTTTCTTGTTTTATAAGCTTCTTGCAATTTTTAACTTTTTGTCTCTTTTGTAATAACAAAGTATAAAATACAAACACATTGTATAGCTGTACAAAAATATTTTCTTTCTTTATATCTTTATTCTGCAAGTATTTTTCTAATAATTTTTTTTTTTTTGCTTTTAAACTTTTTTATTTAAAATAAAGACACAAGGCTCAAACCTCAGCAGCACTCTCTTTCAGCATGGACCAAGACAACTCTTCAAATAAAACCATAGCTTGCTAAAGAAATTGGGATTCTGGACTCAAGAGTCCAAATTTGGTTCCAAAATTGAAGATCTAGATTTCATATCCAGAGAAAAAAAGGAACTGATGCGTCCTTAGAACAAGACCAGGGACAAGATCTCTGAGAGAGTTTGAGGTATAGAAGGTACACAGACTGGCACCAACCTCACTGACTGCTCTCTTACTTCCCTGGAGTCAGAACTTCCTGGACACAGAGACAAATTCATTGCAGGACTGGAAGATGCACCACACAGCCCTACTATCATACCCTGGATCCAGAGTTCATCAGACCCCCAAACAATGAAAATAAACTTAGTGACAATCATTTTTCAGTCATAAATAATTATTGATTTAGGCAAAAATCATCAACTGCTTTTAAAACCTTAAATGAATGTTTGAGGAAGAACAAGATAGATTTATTTTCATTGTTTGGGGGTCTGATGAACTCTGGATCCAGGATATGATAGTAGGGTTGTGTGGTGTATCTTGTATCTGCGTCTCTGTCTCCTGAAGCTCTTTACTGTTTCCAGAAAGCTTAGTTTCAGCAGACAGATGGATTTCCAGGAATACCTTGGGAGAGATTTGGGGCCCAAGCTAATATCAAACAATGAATTTGTCTCTGTATCCAAGAAGTTCTGACTCCTGGGAAGCAAGAGAGCAGTCAGTGAGGTTGGTGCCAGTCTGTGTTCCTTCTATACCTCGCACTCTCTCAGAGATCTTGTCCCTGGTCTTGTTCTAAGGACTCATCAGTTCCTTTTTTTTCTCTGGATATGAAATCTAGATCTCAAAGAATCTTCTTCAGGACTGAGATGTAAGAAAGAAAGAAAGAGAGAGAAAGAAAGAGAGAAGGAGAGAGGAAAGGAGGGAAGGAAGGAAGGAAGGAAGGAAGGAAGGAAGGAAGGAAGGGAGAATATCTTCACAAATTCTCATTAATTACAAAACGAAAATCCATAGTTTTGCAGAGGAGAAACCTGACCAACTCCACCTTAACCAAGTGGCCGAAATTCACTTCACTACTAGCGACACAAACAAATGTGAGGTACCTCCTGATATGATACACTAAGAAGAACACAATCTCTTATGTAGTATTACTGACAAAAAGGTAAGGTAAAACTAATCATGAGAGAACCTGAAGCAAACACAAATTTAATGATGGTCTACAAAATAACATCCCTGTACTCTTCAACAACAACAACAAAAGGGCTGAATAATGATAATAGGAATGGAGAAAAAGTCAGCTGACAGAAAATACTTAGAAAGTGCAGGCATACCTTATTGATATTGCAAATTCAGTTCCAGACCACCTCAATAAAGCAAATATCACAATAAAATGAGTCATACACACACAAACATGCACAAATGAAGACACAAGCACACACATTAGCCTAGACCTACTCAGGGCCAAGATCATCAATATCACTGTCTCTCACCTTGACATCCTGTCCCACTGCATGGAGCTTTCATCTCCTGATAACAATATCTTCTTCTAGAATACTTCCTAAAGGACCTGCCTGAGACTGTTTTACAGGTAACAGCAAACCCTAAAATATTTATTTTTTGGTCCTCTATAGAAAAAGTTTGCTGACTCCTGCTCTAGACCACCATCTTAAACTGCATCTACTATGTGTCAGCTACAGTTCTAGGCACTAGCGGTATGGTGACAAACAGACACAAGGATCCTGCCCTCATGGTGCTTCTAATGATGCAATGACTGTCACAAGATTTTGTGTATGTGTGTATGTGTAGAGGAGGAATTTTCCACTGTTAAAAATTTTGGCCATTCAAATGTAGAGCTATCTAGTGGTAGCATATCTTTGGATGTCTTAAAATTGCTGTGAAAAGGAAATGGAAATTATTCTAGGGGTTTTTATCACAGAGAAGACACAAAGAGCATGGCTCTGACCCAGAATTCTTATTTATAAGATTTACCTGCTGGCCAGGTATGGTGACTCAAGCCTATAATCCTAGCACTTTGGGAGCCCGAGGTGTGAGGATCACTTGAGCCCAGGATTTCAAGGACAGCCTAGGCAACATATGAGACCTTGTCTCTACAAAAAATTAAAAATTAGCCAGGTGTGGTGGCATGTTTCTGTAATCCCAGCAACTCGGCAGGCTGAGGCTAAAGATCACCTGAGCCTAGGAGATCAAGGCTATGGTGAACCATGATTGTGCCACTGCACTGCAGCCTGGGTGACAGAGTGAAACCCCAGCTTAAAAAAAAAAAAAAAAAAAAAAAAAAAAAAAATATATATATATATATATATATATATATATATATGTCAAATTTGGTATATATAAATACACACACACACTTTAAGGGATATTATCTATGTAGTACTTTTCAGAGTTGAATTGAATTTTGGTAGCAATGTGTAGTATGATGTTCGCTCAACCGTGCTTCCGTCATTTTATTCCACTGTCCTGCCTGTCGCATGGGATGCTAACATTCATTTGATTAATGCCATCTTTTGAGTGAATGGCATACTTAAAATTTGTACACTTTTTTTTGGCTCCCCCTGTATATATATATACCTGCCTATTAGAATTGTACAGCTGGCTTGTTCTTGACAAGTATGCCAATAAAAGGATAATTAATAAAAGCAAAATCTGCTAAAATTGATAAATATGTATAATAACCAAATCTGAGCTTGCAATTAAAAAGGAAACCTAGTTAATACCACAGAAATTAAAATGTTCCTAATAAAAACTGTACCTGCAATATATATTTTCCCCCTACACCCTCAATAATTTCTATTAAGACTTTATGATTGTCAACATTACCATGGCAACCTGTTTGAGAGGGGCTGCAAAAAGATGCACCTCAGGCTTCCCTACAGCTGATATTCACCTACAGTGCTCACCTTGAGTGGATGAGCATCGTTGTAGGATGCTGGGATGCTTGCTGTAACTAACATTCTATAACAAAGGACTCACTTTTGATTTTTGTTTTGTTTGGGGGATTTTTTGCAGGTTATCAGATAATTAAGAAATTCACTGCATTCCTAATACGAGCTGAATCCTAGTAAGATTTCACATTTGTAATCAAAACATGGTGAAAATCCATCAATAGAGAACAGTTTGCTGATCATATTATCATAATTGTTGATTGAGTGATAGATGACATTAATAGTCTAAACACAGATTTTCTTCTCTTTTTAAAAATTCACTCTTAATTCTAACTTGTGGCCTTATCTCATGAATCTTGAAGCCACTAATTTGGAATTTGTGATTCAAATTCAATCAAAATGTATTCAGTGCCTACCAGGTGCCTTTGCATGCATCTTTCATTTAATGCTCTTAACTACACAACCATTCTAGGAAGTAGATAGTATCACATCTGTTTTGCAGATGAGTAAATAGAAGCTCAGAGAGGTTAAGTAACTTGTCCAAGGTCACTTAGCAAGAAAAGGGCAGAGTCAAGAATCAAACACCAGTCTGCTTATGAAATGTCTAAGCCCAAACTGATGGCTACCATTTTTTATTTTTTAGCAATACTTCCTTCATAGATTGTTAACTACATATAGCGGGGGGCGGGGGGGGGGGGGGAGGATGGATAGAGCAGATATTAAAGTGAGGCAATTATTTTCAAATATCTCAAATTCTTATAAGGTCTCCACTCAAACACCTACACGTTTGATTATTACAAATAGCTCTCTAAATTATTAAAGTAGTTCAGAGATTTTTCTAGAAAATATTTGGCTTTCAGTTGATGTTGTTTGATAACCTTGAAGGAAACTGTCCTGAATATTCTCTATTCATCCCTCCAAACACACCCTTCACCCTTCTCCTCCCTATACCATGCTCTGAGAGGCCTTTCTGGAAGCAGAAGTCTTCCTTGCCTTCAGGCTTCCTAACCAGTTCAGTCAAGGGGCAGCGCGGTGGAGATCAAAGGGCAGAAAGAGAAGTTAGGGTGTTTATTCAATCTCTGACTCCTGCTCTGCAAGTTGGCAGTGACTGCATTTCTCTAACAAATACCAAACTCTTGCCAAACTGTCTTATCCTAGAGCTACAGTTCACACCAGTTTTGAGCTAAAGCTCCCTCTTCTTGTGCCATCAGGCCTGAAGAGTGCTGGCACTTTCTATTGCTGCTGAACCTGGGTGCTTCATCTCCCCTTGCTGATTTCCTTTAACCCTGCCTTGGCCTGTACCAACAGTCACTTCATTGAGCTCTCTTCAGTCTAGGCTCTCAAAGCCGGGGTTTAAAATTTTTGTTTTGTTTTTAATCAGAGTCTCACTCTGTTGCCCAGGCTAGAGTGCAATGGCACAATCACAGTTACCGTGACCTCGACCTGCTGTGCTCAGGTGATCCTTCTGCCTCAGCCTTCCAAGTAGCTGGGACTACAGGCGTGCACCACCACACCCAGCTAATTTGTTTCTTTAAATTTATTGTGGAGATAAGGTCTTGACATGTTGCCCAGGCTGATCTTGAATTCCTGAGCTCAGGCAATCCTCCTGCCTTGGCATCCCAAAGTGCTGTGATTATTGGCATGAGTCACCACACCCACTCATGGGGCTTGGATTATTGATTTGAGGCTTTTCCTTTTTAATGTAAGCATTAGCTCTATAAATATCCCTTTCAGTGTTACTTTTGCTATGTCCTGTTAAATTTTGATATGTTGTATTTTCATTCAATTCAATGTATTTTTTTAATTTCCCTTGAGAAATCTTTTTTGACCCAGAGATTATCTACAGGTGTGTTGTTTAGTTTCCACGAGTTGAGAGATTTTTCTGTTATCTTTTTGATACTGGTCTGATTCTACTGTGACTGAAGAATACATTCCATGTGGCTTCAGTTCTTTTAAATTTATTGAGGTTTGTTTTATGGGCCACGATATGGTTTATCTTCATCTATGTTCCTTGGAAACTTCAGAAAAACTTGTCTTCTGCTGTTTTTGCGTAGAAGGTTCTACAAATATCTGTTCAGTTCTGTTGGTTGATGGTGTTGTTGAGTTCTACATCTTTTTTCTTTTCTGTGGAGTTGTTCTATCAGTTTTTGAGAGAGGGGTGTTTAACTTCTCAACTATAATTGTGGGTTTGTCTATTTTCCCTTTTAGCACTATCAATTTTGCTTCATATATTTTGCAGCTCTGTCGTTTGACACCTCAGTTACAGTCTGGCAGGACAGGACCTTAGGCTTTCCACTCAGCCTTTCCTGATGGGGTAAAGATAAGGATGGACAACAATTTTTTTCTGTGGTGTTTGTTTCCTGTAGAATAGTTGCTTTCTGTCTTACTTGGCTGCCCTTTTCTTGGTCCTCTGATTAGAGAGAGCAGACTTTTGTTGGGGCATGTTTATCTGCACCCACTGGCAGTTGGGAGGTGCCAGTTTCTACAATATCCAGTATCAGATATATGAGGCCAAGAGAAAACCCAGGAGAAAACCATGCTGTTATTTGGGTCCTGAAATCACTTGCCAGTGTGCCTTCTTCCTTCTATCTTTCAAAGCCTTCTTATGTTTGTTTTATATAAAATGGCCAGGATTTGTAGTTATACTTAGAAGGAATAGGGTAAAGTATGTCTATTCCATCGTCCTGGAAGTGAAATTCTTTGTGTCAGGCAATTTTAAAAAGAAAATTTAATGCGGGGAACTAGTCACAAAAGGTTGGATGAGCTGAAAGCCAAATGACACAGTGAGACAACCCAAAGATTTGTAATAGCAGGAAATGACTATTACTCTAGGACTGGAGCAGACAAGAATAGGTGATGTTCAGAGACCAGAAGTTGGAGCTGCCCAATGGGAGATTGGACCAAAGAGAGAGAGATTGTACCACTGAGAGCTTGAATCATGTAGAAGATACAGTCAATGATGAACTCCCAACCACATTCCCCTCCCCAAGGTAGAAAGAAAGACAAAAAATACCTTGGCTTTTCCCCCTCCTTTCTCCTTCCAGTTCCCTTCCAGTTCCTCCCACTGGAACTCAGCTGAAAATCACAAGGAAGCCAGGGAAGTGTCATTCACAGGGATCAGCATCCCGGACACCAGGCAGAGCAGGTGGATATAGGAAATAGGTCTGAGAAGAAAGAGGCAGAAGACTAAAACATGGATGAATAGTGACTTTAGAGCTATTATGGGTTTGGAATCAAAAAGCCTTAACAGAAGAATGGGATAAAAGCAAGAGCATAGTAAATATGACAGCGGTCACAGGAAAATATCATTATTGTATGGCTCAGGATGTGCTTGAAGTAAGAGAGAAATCAGCCTGCCATACTCTAAAACATCCAGGCACTTTCCTTAAAATCCATCTACTTTCCTCTGGCTATAATGGCCTAGCTTGAAAATGAGTAAACCCAAAATATGTGTTCTTATAACTGTATATCTGTGTTTTTTGAGTCAGGGCCCTGTTCTGTCACCCAGTCTCTCACCACAGTCTCTATCTCTTGAGCTCAGGTTATCCTCTACTTTAGCCTCCTAAATAGCTGGAACTGAGCCGGGCTCGGTGGCTCAGCCTGTAATCCCGCACTTTGGGAGACTGAGGTGAGTGGATTGCCTGAGCCCGCGGGTTCGAGACCTGCCTGGGCAACTTGACATGACCTCATCTCTACAATAAATCAAAAATTAGCCGGGCATGGTAGTGCGTGCCTGTAGTTCCAGCTACTTGGAAGGCTGAGGTGGAAGGATCGCCAGAGCCCAGCAGGTTGAGGCTGCAGTGGCCGCTCCCGACCACTGGGCAACACAGTGAGACACCAACTCAAAAAAAAAAAAAAAAAAAATAGCTGGAACTACAAGCGCACATCACCACACCCAGCTAATTTTAAATTTTCTTTTTGTAGAAATGGGGTCTTGCTGTGTTGCCTAGGCTGGTCTCAAACTCTTGGGTTCAAGTGATGTTCCTGCCTCAGCCTCCCAAAGTGCTGGGATTACAGGTGTGAGTCACCATACCTGGCCTGTACTATCTTTAGACTCCAGCATTCTGATAGTTGAGGAAAAAAATAAGCCTAAATGTATTAGGTATGCCTCCCTCAGTAATTCTTCTTCATGGGGCTGGATCCTTTGTGACACGTTTTTATTCATTAGTGAAAGCAACTGCCTGCAGAGTTGTATCCATGTACAAAATTTAGGTGATCTGAGTAGAAGCTGGCTGTGCTTCTGCTTTTAGATGGATAAATAAACTTTAAAAGAGCACTACCAAAATGTCTGAACAGGGAAAAGTCAGCACTGCTACAAATAGATGTTCCATGCCTAGGAGTCCCATGAATAGATGAATCCACAGAGAAGATCAACAGGTTTCAGCTGGACACTACCACAGCATCAGTGATGCTAATTTGGTAGCAAATCATGTGAAATTTCTGATGGGAAAGGTGCTGAAAGAAAATTTCAGTGGGCAGAATCTGTCAAATTAAACACAAATGATGAATGGAAGAACTTAAGTAAAGTATTTTAAAGAATACTTTCAAAGAATCCATTTTAATAAACAATCATTGTATTCATCAAAATTCTTATTCTTTTACTATACTTTGGAAACCTATTTTTAAACCTTGAGAGGACTAAATCAATATTTCTTTTCTTTTTTTTTTTTTTCTGAGTTGGAGTCTCACTCTGTCGCCCAAACCGGAGTGCAGTGGCACGCTCCCTGTCACCGCAGCCTCGACCTGCTGGGCTCCACGATCCTTCTGCCTCAGCCTTCTACGTAGCTGGAACTATAGGTGTGTGCTACCATGCCTGGCTAATTTTTTGATTTATTGTAGAGATGAGGTCTCACCAAGTTGCCCAGGCAGGTCTCGAACCCGTGGGCTCAGGCAATCCACTCATCTCGGCCTCCCAAAGCACAGTATTTCAGGCTGAGCCACTGAGTCCGGCCTATCAATATTTCTATAAACATATTTTATAACTCAGATTTGCTAGTATATGTCTCTCAGTGGTATAAGAAGTTAGTTCTGTACTATATGAATGAGCTTATGTACAAGACAAATAAGCTATGCTTATTCTCTCAAGTGAATAACTTCCTTGATTGACAGTTTTTTCCTAATTAGCACAGCAAACTATAGCTGACCATTCTAGTATTGGAAGCCCAGTACAATAAATTATCCTTCAATTGTCATTCAAAACAAAGTTCAAGAACACACTAAACACCAGGCAGGGGGGGAAAACACAGCATACATGGTTTATTAATAATGTACGAGGATGGCCAGCACAGTACTTGAATGAGATGGAGGTGACAAAAGTCAATTAAAATCTTGAGACAGTTTGTGAGATATGGAATATTAATTAGAGAAAGCAACCACAGAATACTGGCAGAACCAGGCACACATTGAAAATCATGTTTGTAGTTCAAGAAGCCATTTTTAAAACAGCACTTGAGAGACTGAAAGGATGCATCTACGAAAAAAGCAATTAAAATAATTCAGAGCTGGAAGACGTTAGGTCAACCTGGTGTGTGTAGTAAAAAAAGATATAGTGGTCAGCAGAGCACTCTAGGAAGACCACTAGGCCAGCTACTTTTGTGGGATTTTTTAGTGTTTTTATTTTTTCTGGAAAAGCCACTTTAAAAACACAAATATGAGGAAGGTCGTTATGAGTGGGTAGTGTTGCAAGATATCATGAATTCCCTCTTTCAAGCATAAGTGGAAAAAAGGCCATTTCTGCTCTGCTTAAGCAAATCATATTTGTCTATAATAGGATTAGAAATGACACAGACTAGGGAGGTTGGCTCTATTTCTGGGACAAGATGTCTACGCTGAAAGAAATTAAAATAACTAACATCTTTAGAGAGCCATATTGTGTACCAGGCATGATGGTGTGCCATCTAATGGTTTATTTCTTTCAGAAAGCATGCTATATGAAGGTAGGAAATCTTGCTTGTTTTGAACATTATGGCATTCCCTCATTCCTGGTACATAGTAGGTACTCAGTAAATCTTTTACCAATGAATGGCACTTCTCTAATGGCTGAATTTGTTATGTCTCTGTTGCTTTTATAATCAGAAATAATAAAAGCTTGTGGCTTACCTCTTCTTGGTATTCATGCTCTTGTGTAAGCCCCTCCCCTAGACGGCAGGCTAGACATCCTGGCTCACTTCTAATGAAAAGAATATAGAAAAATAAATGGAATGTTACCTCTGAGATTAGATTACAAAATGACTCGGATCTCTGTCTTGCCCTCTGTTGGTCTCTCACTTGTTCATTCTGATGGAAGCCAGCTGCCATGTTTTAAACCATCCTATGAAGAGGACCACAAGGCAGGAAACTGAAGGAGGCCTCTGGACAACAGTCAGTGATCATCTGAGATGCTTAGTCCGATGGCCCACGAGGAACTGATTCCTGCCAACAACCTCAAGAGAGAGCTCAGAAGACTGTCCAGTCTCTCAAATGGAATTTGAGATGACCACAGCCCTGTCCATGTAATCTTGTGAGAGACCTTGATAATCAGAGTTACCCATCCAATCTGTGTCTAGATTCCTGACACACAGAAACTATGAAATAATAAACATTTGTTGTTTTAAGCTGCTAAATTTGGGGGTAATTTATTAAACAGTCATAGGTAGCTAATATATAAATCTACAGAAAAGAGTTTTTGGTTTCTGGCTTTTGTTGTTGTTGTTGTTGGAGTTTTTTTTTCTAATGGCATTGTAATTTTCTACTTTCTATTCTTTATGGAATGTACTAGTGCTCTCAAAAACTGACCCTGCTTTGGCAATGTGATAACATCTACTTCTTTCATGGCCAATGGATGGAGATAACATTGCAAAGGAAAACTTATTTTCCCGTTGTAACATGCTGCCTTAGCATGCTGACAAAAGGAGCCTCAAATGGTTCCAAGAAAGTTGTAATTAAGTCAAAGTTTAAAAAAATACTTTAAAATCCATTAGGTTTATTCAACACAACATTGTATGTGTCATAATGATAGTAAGTGCTAAAACTAATCTCTAGACTTCTTCCTATTGAAGATAAATGAGCTCTCTCTATCTGGTTCCATCTAGGATATAATGACATCCATCCAGTCACCGTTGTTTTTTTTTTATAATGGTCAGACATCAGCTATACAAATGAGTGCTGTGAATTCAAACAAATACACCATTCCATTGTAAAATGTAGCTAACACCTTGTTATCTGGTCCTAAATTTCAATGATACTTACACATTATAGCTTATTTTTGACCTACCAATGTATAATTCTTAAGTTCTATAGAACATATCTAGTACTATAATGGAACCAAGATAACTTATTCTTTGAAACTTGGGAGATCTTATGAGTTATCATTTTGTATAGCAAGTATTCTATCAATAATAGATAGAATTGGGCCTCTTATCATGTAGCTTTATTCTGAACTTTTTACTTGTAGGTCTTCTGTTTTATAACTGAAGAGTACCTGACATACAGTAGACATTCAGATGTAGATGCCTGATGAATTAATATATGAATTCCACTCTCATTTATTCATTCAGATACTTCAGCATGGTCCTAACCCTCAAGGATCGATAGGGAGGTGAATAAAGACACAAATAATCATGCTGTAAAAAAGTATTAATAATAATAATGACTTTGAGAAGTATTCAAAGTGATATTGAGAACTTATTTTAAGATATGCAGACCCCTGGGCTTCAACCTCAAGCTGAATGTTTAATATTAAATGTTTAAATTTAAGCCGGGCTCAGTGGCTCAGCCTGTAATCCCGCGCCTTTGGGAGGCTGAGGCGAGTGGATTGCCTGAGCCCGCGGGTTCGAGACCCGCCTGGGCAAGCAAGACCTCATCTCTACAATAAATCAAAAAATTAGTCGGGTGTGGTAGCGCGCGCCTGTAGTTCCAACTACTTGGAAGGCTGAGGTGGAAGGATCGCTGGAGCCCAGCAGGTCGAGGCTGCGGTGGCCGGGAGCGGCCACTGCACTCCAGTCTGGGCGACAGAGTGAGACTCCAACTCAAAAAAAAAAAAAAAGTTTAAATTTAACATGGCTTAAGAACCATAGCACCAATCAGGTGTTTGCAAACTTTTTTAAATAAAGGTCTAAATAG
Source organism: Tarsius wallacei (assembly GCA_963574415.1). NCBI lineage: Eukaryota > Metazoa > Chordata > Mammalia > Primates > Tarsiidae > Tarsius > Tarsius wallacei. Next base: position 4,116 of record CAUYQG010049512.1, on the reverse strand, counting down.
TAAATGTTTTGGGCTTTGCAGGCTATAGAATCTCTGTGGCAACTATTCAACTCTGCAAAAGTTGCTGTAGACAATATGTGAATTAATGGATATAGCTGTGTACCAATACAACTTTATATATGTACATTGAAATTTTAATTCAATTATTACTCAGTCATAAAGAAGGACAAAATCATGAACTTCACAGAAACCTGGGTGGACTTAGAGTCTATAATACTGAGTGATGTATCATAGAAACAAAGAACTGAGTATCACATGTTCTCATTCATAATCAAACCTTGAACAATTAACATAATACTATAAGAAAAGGATGGCAGTAACAGGAAACTGCTAGTGGGGTGGGGGAGGCAGGATTGGCAGTAGTAGGAATCTGCGGAGGATGGGGGCACACTTTATCAACAAGGGTACCTTCATAATTAACATTTGTATACCTAACCCTGAATTGCACCCCACATCTTTAAAATAAAAAAATTAAGAAAGAAAAAAACCCACAGGAAAACCACGTTCAATAAAAAAAAATTTTTAATTCATTAATTTCATATAATTTTCAGACATCATGAAATACTATTCTTTTTTTTCAATCATTTAAAAATATAATAACCATCCCTGTCTCTTGGGCTGTACAAAACCAGACAACTGGCCAGATGTGGCCTGCAGGCCATAGTTTTCCATTTTTGGCATAAATGAAAGATCACGGACTTTGGAATTCTCTTGACCTAAGTTTATACGTCAGCTCTGCTCTTTACTAGCTGGTGACTTGAGCAAGCTACTTATCCCAAATGAGCCAGTTTCTTCTTCAACTGAAGACATAAGGAACTTCAGTAATATCTACTTCATCTTTGAGGTGGCAAGACACTTGAGAGAGAGAGAGAGAGAGAGAGAGAAGGAGAGGGAGAGGCTAGAAAGGCTGCATGCTAAAACGACAACCATGCTATTTGAAATATCATAGTAAACATGTTTTCTTTTTACATGCCAATCAGAGAACTAATTTGGACATGGGATTTAATTAAATGCAGTTGGCTGCATCACTAATATACTCTTCTCTCTTTATCGTATTCTATTACACAGTAGTCACTTCGTTCTAGCATTTGTTATTGTAATGTGATGAGACCTCACCATAACGTGTCATGGAGTGCACCAGGCAGCATCTTTTATTTTTATATGACTAGGTTTTAATGGGATTTTACAATTTAGCTCTAGGATGTCTAGCCTGCCAAATCATTCAGCAAATGCTAAGGAAATTGTCTTAACTAGCACACTGCAAGTAAATGGTTCAATTTGGTACATCATAAAAATAATAAAAAGAGGAAAATAAAACAGATAGGAAAAAAGGGGAAAAAATCATTTTGGAGAAAAGCCTGCTTTTCTCCTGAATTAAGAGTTTAGAAAACAAAGTCTATATTTTATTTTTGACAAATGTTATAGCTGTGATCATGATTTCCCATCACCGTCACCCAAAAAGAGATACATTCTTAGTTTAATCACATTTACTTTATACTGGGCCTGACAAGTATTCAGTCATCCAGCCTCATTTCAGCAACCTGTTACTGATAAAGAAAAGTCTTAAAGGAATAATGCCTTAACCCAAAAGAGTGAATATTTAAATAACAGAATAAAATGCATTAGACTAGAGGCAAGTGGGTTGGAATAGGGGCAGTGAAGCAATACAGTTATAGATAGAAAACAAATCCACTCCTGTTATTTGGGGATCCAGAGCAAGAATACAAATGGTGACCACATAACTTGTCTAAATATTTGGAAGTTAGAAATCAACTCAAATCCCACTCAAGGCCCTGCAGCCAGTGTCTGAAATAGTCTTCCAGCCTGAATGTTTAAAAAGCCTGCTAGACTGTATGGGAGGAGGGCAGGGTGACTAGACTGCTAGGCAGGGCAGGGTGAAAACTGAATCTGGGCTCAGGACCAGGACTTCTGGGTGGTGACTACACTAAAAATCTACTAGCACTCATAATCAAGTTCAGCAAGGTTGAGGATGAAGGATCAATGAACAAAAATCAAGTGCATTTCTAGACATTAGCAATGAACAATCCAAAACCAAAATTAAGAAAACAACTCCATTTATAATAGCATCAAAATATTTAGACATAAACTAACAAGAGAAGTACAAAATATAAACTCTGATTAGAAAAAAATTTTGAAATGCATTAAAGACTTAAATAAAGAGAAGGCTATTCCACATTCATGGATTGGAGGATTTAGCATTGTTAAGATGGCAATACTCACATTGATCTACAGATTCTGTACAATCTCTATGAGAAGCCCAGCCAGATTTTTTTTTTTAGAGATTGGCAAGCTGATCCTAAAATTTATATAGAAATGTAAGCGACACAGAATAGCTAAAACAACCTTTAAAAAAGAAGAGCAAAGTTAAGTGGTTCAGACTTACCAATTTCTTTTTTTCTTTCTTTCTTTTTTTGATTTGGAGTCTCACCCTGTCACCCAGGCTGGACTGCAGTAGCACACTCACAGCCTCCCAGTGTCAACCTGCTGGGCTCCGGCAATCCTTCTGCCTCAGCCTTCCAAGTAGCTGGAGGTACAGGCATGCACTACCACGCCCGGCTAATTTTTTATGTATTGTAGAGACAAGGTCTCAACAGGTTGCCCAGGCTGATCTCGAACCTGAGGGCTCAGGGAATTCACTCGCCTCGGCCTCTCAAAGTGCTGGGATTACAGGCTGAGCCACTGAGCCCACCCAGATTTACCAATTTCTAAACTAACTACAAAGCCGCAGTAATCAAGACAATGTGATACATGTCTATAAGGATGATATAGATTAATAAAATGAAATTGAAAACACAGAAATAAAACCTCACATTTATAATCAATTGATTTTCCACAAGAGTGCCAAGAAAATTCAGTGAGAAGCAGTAGTCTTTTCAACAAATGGTACTGGGTATTCACATACAAAAGAATGTGGTTTGCTCTCCATCACATAGAAAATTTAACTCAAATTGGATCACAGACCTAATTCTAAGAGGTAAAATTATTAAACTTTCAGAAGAAAACATAGGAGAAAAACTTCATGATCTTGGGGTAGGCAAAGTCTTAAATACACCACCAAAACATAAATGACAAAACAAAAAGTGGGTTAATTGGACTTCATGACAAGACTTTTGTGCTTCAGAGGACACCATTAAGAACATGGAAAGACAACCCACAGAATGAAAGAAAATATTTGCGATTGAAAGAGAAAAATTTGTCACCTCAAAATATTCCACTTTGGCATAAGGATTATTTTGAGCTGAAGAGAATTAAGAAGAAGCAGATACAAGAAAAGTTCCTTTCCCTCCCACAGTTGCCTAAAAGCAAGACATAAATTTGTACAGAAGTTAAACACTAGCAACCCTAAACCCTTATCAGTCCAGAAATGGCACCACAGGACTCCAAAACAAATTTTATGACTAACCCTTATCTTCCATTGGTCTCCCATACACTTATCTTCCCACAATTTGTTGCTCTAGAAACTCAAAGTCCTTTCCTTTGTCTTGTAACTTCTCTGAAAATGTATTGTTTATTATTATGTTGTTAAGATGTTATATAAGCCCACGTTCTAGTTACCTCTTTGAGTTACTCATCCCTGAATTTCTCCTCTTCCTGTAGTATAGCCACTTGTATACCTATCCTGAATTGCACCCCACATCTTTAATATAAAATAAAATTTAAAAGGCCGAGCTTGGTGACTCAGCATATAATCCCAGCACTTTGGGAGGCCGAGGTGAGTGGATGGCCTGAGTTCATAGGTTCAAGACCAGCCCAGGCAATTTGGTGAGACCTCGTCTCTACAATAAATTTTTTAAAAATTAGCCAGGCATGGTAGCACACACCTGCAGTTCTGGCTACTTGGAAGGCTGAGGCAGAAGGATCGCCGGAGCCCAGCAGTTCAACACTGGGGTGACCATGAGCATGCCACTGCACTCCAGCCTAGGCAACAGAGACTTCAACTCAAAAAAAAAATAATTTTTTTTTTTTTTTTTGAGTTGGAGTCTCACTCTGTCGCCCAGACTGGAGTGCAGTGGCTGCTCCCGGCCACCGCAGCCTCGACCTGCTGGGCTCCGGCGATCCTTCTGCCTCAGCCTTCCAAGTAGCTGGAACTACAGG
>CAUYQG010049511.1:0-26558 GCA_963574415.1 Tarsius wallacei | reverse complement strand
TTTAAGAAACTTTCAGGTGATTTTTATGAAAACTAACATTTTAGAGCCAGATTTTGAAACATAGAACCCCACTTAGATTTAGTACCATTCAAAGGGTGTGAAAGTTGACATATCCTTTATAATGTGCCAATTTTTCTTGCAATCTTCTTACCAGAATTAAACATGTAAACACATCCTTTGACATAGCAATTTCATTTCTAGGAATTTATTTGACAGAACAATTGGGCAAATATGTAGGACATATGTAAAAACATGACCCATTACAAAATTGGCTATTTTCGTAGAAAAATGAGAGTAACCTAAATGCCTAGCAAGGATTATTATGTACCAGGCACTGTTCTAAGTACTTTAAGAGCAGTAAGTCATGGGATCCTCATATAGCATTACAGAATATAAAAGATCTATTAAGATATAATGGTAATGTCATTATCCCCCATTTTACAGATGGCAAAACTGAGGCATAGAACAGTTAAGTACTTGTTCAAGATCTCACAGTAGACAGCAGAGCCAGGACTCAAAGCCAGGAAGCTCCAGAGTCTGTGGGCTTAACCCTGCACCACCTACTTCTCTCAACATTCTGCTGCCATCGCATAATCATTCTATTTTTAGAAATCTATGGAAACTATGTTATTATGTTTGATAGGATCACATTCAGCTAGAAATACACATTCATATCTGTGTTTTAAAATTAAAGGACTTTTAAGAAAATAATAGGTAGAAGTGGGTGCATCAAGTTAAAAAAAGTGAGTAGAATTATGAGTATTTTGTATTTTTTTCTCTTTACTTTTCTATGATTTCTTTTTTTTTCAGTAATGAATACATATTGTTCTTTTAAAAAGAAAAACACAACAACATTATGTGATTGCACCTAGCATGCAAATATGTTGTAAAGGTTATGCTTTTGTAAAGGTGGCCTTTCAGGATAAGCAGATTAAATTACAAATAGAGAGAAGGGAGGGAACATAAACTTTTATATTCTAACATTGCCTTCCTCCATACCATCTACTAGGTTCTTGCTGGCCAGTCTTCTCAGTTGGGCTTCTTTTTTCATAAGGTAGGGTAGGTGACTTTCTTTTTCTTTTTTTTGTGTTGGAGTCACACTCTGTCATCCAGACTGGATGTAGTGGCACACTTGTGGCCGCTGCAGCCTCGACCTGCTGGGTTCAGATGATCCATCCACCTCAGCCTTCCAAGTAGCTGGAACTACAGGCACGCGCCATCACACCCGGCTAATTTTCTGATTTATTGTAGAGATAAGGGCTCGCCAAGTTGCCCAGGCTGGTCTCAAACCCATGAGCTCAGGGAATCCTCTCACCTCAGCCTCCCAAAGTGCTGGGATTATAGGCATGAGCCACTGTGCCCGGCCCAGCTTTCCTTTTCTTAAGTGGCAATTTTATTTTTTATTCAATCTTTCTTTTTTCTCCATCAGAAAAGAAAAAGATCTCCCTTCTGAAATAAGCACGGTTCTTTGCCTCATCTAGAAACCTGAATGTGGTGCATGTATTTCATTAAGTTATCTTGGATCCTTTAGGGAAGCCAGCTCTAATCAGAACTATCTGGATTATATGCATTGCTAAATCAACCAGTTGTGATTCCACCCAAGGAGACAAAATTTACAAGGGTATCCAGGTGGCTGTCAAATCAAATTTTGGGCAAAGTTAATGTTGGGCTAACTGAACATTTTGGGCTAACTGAGGCATTTCTTGAACTTATTTTACTTTTGTACATGTAAGTAAAATTGGTTCTCTTCGTTTTATAGATGTCATTCTTCAAGAACAATCTGATAGTGCAAGATGATCATCTTGCTTTCCAAATATTTTAATTTGGATTGTTATGTGTTTTGCTGGTAAGTTATTTTAGTGGCCCATATTGTTTTAAAATATGAGACTGTTTTATCTACTAAAAATTTACTGCCAAATCACATCACCTTTTTGTAAAAAATTGAAGTAAACGAATATTCAAAATGGATTCGAAGTTATCATAATAAAAGAAGATGTATTTTGAACCTGTCATTCTCAGAACATTTAAATTTGCATTTCTATATCTCTTTTTTATAAACTTCCAAGTCTGGAAAATTAGGAAGCATAAAATCACATGTTTATGAAAACTAACATTTGAGAGCCAGATTTTGAAACACGGAACCCCACTTAGATTAAGTACCATTCAAAGGACGTGAAAGTTGACATATCCTTTATAATGTGCCAATTTTTTTTATCTGAGTCATAATCGCAAATATCTACAAATGTATGAACTCTGCCATTTAAAATAAAACCAACCTTTTTTCCCATTTAAATAAGCATTGCTTACTTATCCAAAAGTAGCACAAAGAGAATAAAGGCAACAACAACAACAAAAATCTCTTGTGGGCTTACCAGCTTTCTAGAAAAACCTGTAAAAACTAACTTATAAACATTAATTCTTTTTTGAATAAAATTTTTCTGAAATACATAATATTACTATTTTCTATTTTTCTACCACTATAATTTTCGTAATTTTGTCCATCCCTCTTTTAAGTCAAACATATAAACTAACTTTATTGTTAAACATAGAAAACGACTTATAGGATGATTATAATGTTTATAAGCACACACATAATTGCATTATCTGAAACATTCTGCATAATTTTCAATGAACAATAAGTCAAACTGGGCACGGTGACTCATTCCTGTAATACCAGCATTTTGAGAGGCAGAGGTGAGAGGTTTGCCTGAGCCCATGTGTTCGAAACCATCCTGGGCAACATGATGAGCCCTCATCTCTATAATAAATCAAAAAATTAGCCGGGCATGGTGGCACATGCCTTGGAAGGCTGAGGTGGAAGGATTGCCTTAGCCCAGTAGGTTGAGGCCTTGGTGGCTGTGAGCGTACCACTGTACTCACCTGGGCGACAGAGTGAAACTCCAACTGAAAATAAAAAAACCCAAAAAACAATAAATCTTTAAAACATATTCAGGTAGTTGTATTTAGGAACAAAGTCTAGCATTTACATAAGGTCCAGGAGAAGTTGTTATTGAACAAGTTCCTCCAAATAACAGATATTGGTGGTCAATTAAACTGTAACTGATAAAGTATACTACTTGGTTGTTTTTTATGTAATGTCCTTTCCGTTTTGAGTTTACAAACCCACCTCACCCCAAATTTCAGATATTCAAAACAATTATTTCTTGTATTGTAATTTTACCCACAATAAAACATTTTTTATTTTAAGCAGCATGTAAGCTTATGGTATCGAAATACTTGAAAAAAATTGACTCAACTATTTTAATCAAATCCTTTGGCACTTCTCTGAATGGGCTCAGGATTAATTGCTCTGGGTAGGATAAACTTATCTGAAAAATTTGGCTAATACTGGGTTTCAGATGGTTCTTGAAATTGCTTGTGACAATCCACAAAAATATACGCTAAGCTGACACGTGCTAGCATGGCAGAGTGGGAAGGCAGTGCTTTGTGAGAATCTGTTTGGTTCTCATTTTCCCATGTCCTCATGTATAAAATAGAAGCCTTAATGGTGATCTCTCATGGTTGTTTGGAGGGTGGTAAATAACTCACAGGAAACTGCCTGCCACATGATTAATGACCAACTCACAATAAACATCAGTTTCTTTCCCCTTGAACAGTAAACATAAGTGGAATATTTCCTGCCTTTTGTGTATGTGTGGAGATGGGGTCTTGCTATGTTGCCCAGGCTGGTCATGAACTCCTGGCCTCAAGCAATCCTCCTGCCTTGGCCTCCCAAATTGCTGGATTGCAGGCATGAACCACGGTGCCTGGCCCCTACTGACTTTTTAGTACAGTAGAATTATTTTTTTCACTCATTCTGCAAATATTTATCGACTAAGTCAGTCAGGGTTTGGGTATAAAAACAGAAGCCACTCAATTTATTCCAATTATGTATATTTTTAATACAGGGAACTAAAAGCTTACACAGTGGTTGGAAGACTGGGAAAACTAAGGTAAAGAAGGCCATCAGCAACAATCTCAGCGCATTGCAGCATGAGGTTCTCAAAAGCTTGCACAAATGACCCTCTGTATAGCAAGAACCTCTGGAAGGGTCACTCTGACCTCTCTGTCTGCAGGACTGAAGCAAATGTTTATTGGGAAGCAGCCCTGGGAGCTGTTTCAAACCTCACATCTGCTTGGTCATGTGCCTGCAGCTACTTTCAGAAATAGTGGCCTTCTTCTCTTCCAAATCTCCTGCATGTGCTTCCAATTCCAGCGGGCTTCTGGGAAATGTAGTTCTCAGCTTCTCCTGCAGTGGAGGACTTAGAGGGGCATAGCGGGGATGCCAAGTTGACCCCAGATAATCCAGCACACCTACAAAATGCACAGCTCTGTGCTCAGCATTGTGAGGAAAGCAGTGGTGACTCGTGTTGATCTTGTTCCCACCCCTCTCCAAGTGGGGCAGGGAGGAAAAGGCATGTGAATACAACTAATAGTTCAAGGCAGGAGACTCAGGTACTGGCAGGTTCAGGGACAATGCTAGGCAACACGGGAAAGGAGAGATGTTTTCCAAGAAGCGAAGAGAGAATCAGGGAAGTCTTCATGGAAAAGGTGGACTTTGGATTGAACTTTGGAACCAGTAAGTCTGGAGTATAAGTAAACATGGAAAAGCATGGGACAAGAAAGTGTTTTAAAGAGACACAAAACTAGAAAAGAGTGTAGTGAGGGCCAGGCATGTTGGTTCGTACCTGTAATCCCAGCACTTTGGGAGGCTGAGGTGGTAGGACTGCTTGAGACCAGCCTGGCAAAATAGTGAGGCCTTGTCTCTACAAAAAAATCAAAAACTTGTTGGGTATGGTGGCACATGCCTATAGTCCCAGCTACTTGGGAGGCTTAGATGGAAGGATTGCCTGAGCCCAGAGATCACGGTCAAGGTGAGCCGTGATTATGCCACTGCACTGCAGCCTGGGTGACAGAGCAAGACCCTGACTTAAAAAAAAAGAAAAGAAAAAAGTAAAAGAAAAGTCTTGGGAACATTAATTTCATTAAGCCAAAGGAGTGTGCTCTTGAAAAGTAGCAAAATGGAGGGGAAATCCCAGAAAGTAGGGTTTTTTTGTTTAATCATGGGACGCTATTGCCAAATATGAGTTTGAGATCTCTTTAGTAGGAAACAGGGAGGAGTCTTGGGTTCTGAGAGCATCATGATTCAATCAAGAATTAATCCTTACCACAATTCAATTTTGTCTGTATTATTCCTGCAGGACCTTCACTAACCCAGGATGCCTGCATGCCCTGGTGATGTGCACAATTCAGTGTGCACAACTGTACATAGGCACCCTGTTCGGCCTCCATTTAATAGGGTGATAGAGGAAATTGGGGTTCAGAAAAATTGTGGAACTGCCCAAGACCACACAGTTGATAGAACTAAAATTTGAGGCCAGTGGTTATTGATTCCATAGCTAAAACTGTTTCCATTAAAACTTATTATACCATACCTAACCCCCCCATATACACACCTGTAGCCCTGCCAAATTAAAAAAAAAAAAAAAATCCCTTCAGCTGTTTTTTATCGTTTCTCACTGTATAGGCCCTAATCATAAATCCTGAGAAATAATTAGAAGATAGTAAATTTGCTCCAGTTGGAGATCAAACTTACAACCCAGGTTTTCCATTATATACATGCTACAGTATAAATATTGTGCAGTTTTACACAATATATGAAGAGAGGATTTTGAAAGTTTCTCTTAGGCCAGGCACGGTGGCTCATGCCCAGCCATTGGGAGCAGAAGCAAGAGGATTGCCTGAGCTCAGGGATTCGAGAACAGTCTGAGCAACATGGAGAGACCTCCTCTCCACAGTAAATAAAAAAATTAGCTGGGCATGGTGGCTTGTGGTTCCAGCTACTTGGAAGGGTGTTATGGAAGGATCACCTGAGCCCAGCAGCTCAAGGCTGCAGTGGCCAGTACTTGTACCACTGCACTCCAACCTGTGTGACAGAGGGAGACCCCAACTCAAAAACAACTCTTGAAGGACATTTGCAAAGTGAATCAACAATTTGCCTGTAGAAAGGGAGAGTGAGGTTGAAAGGAGGTGAAGAGCTTAAGTGGGGTTTTTTTTTTTAATTTTTAAAATTAAATTTTTTAATTGTTTTCAAACATGCAATTGTGATAAATACTAGCTAATGCTTATTAAGTGCCAGGCACTGTTCTAGTGTTTTAGACTTCTTCTTCTTCTTCTTCTTACTGATGGTGAAAGGAAAGTGACTTTATTCCAAAAGCCAGCAGATGGGGAAATGGCCAGCCTCATTCCTCAAACATATCATTTTCCAGACCTATTGTTTAATCCTCCCAACACAGCTTTGGAGAAACATATTAATTTTCCTGATTTGCAGATAAGAAAACTGAGATCCAAACCAGTTAAATAGCCTGTCCAAGGTCACACAGGTAATAAATGGGAGAGTTGGAATTTGAACCTAAGTCTTCTGGCTCCAGCTTTTGTGCGTGTACCCTCTCACTGGATACCCCATGGTCTCTCAATGGCCTATGGTGGTCCCTTGGATGTTAATTGTAGCTGTAATATAATCCCAGTTTTTTTTTTTTAACAGCAACTTTATGCATACAAAGAAAAAAAAGGGACGCCTCTAACGCTATGCCTTTAAAACACTCATCCAAAGATTCACTCTGAATTCCAACTCTGATGGGATAATTCAGGCATGAAGTCCAGTGGTTTCATAGCACAAGCAAAGCCTCACTTCTCTCTCCTACCCCAAACTGTCAGTCAGCATTTCTTAAACAAGGTCTAAGTGCTTTTACCACCCCAATAGAGATGAGGCTTAATATGCAAATCTTTCTGAACAACTATCTAAGATTTAACTGTAAATCTCTGATTTAATATTAAGGTTTGAACAGCAATTATATACAAAGAGCAGGTTGTGAAAAAGAAGGGAAAAGACAGGCAGAAAGGAAGGAGACTGAGAGCATCACAGGGTTCATATGGGAAAGGCTGGGGACAGAGGGACCCTCCAGAATCAAATTTATTTATAGAAAATTGTTTTTATTTATTAAAAATTTCTTCTTACACATTTAAACTTCAGTCATCTTCAAAGTACTCTCCGTTTGATGCAATACACCTATCGAAACATTTTCCCACTGCTCAAAAGGTTTTGAACATGTCAATTTTATGTCTTTTGATGTTTCTACTGTTTCTTGTTTCACCTCTTCCACATCAGCAAATATATTTCCCTTTGAGGACTTTTTTCATCCGGGGAAACAAACAAAAAAAGTCACTATTGAGTGAATAGGGAGGGTGGGGCATAGGGGTCGTGCTGTTTTTGGTCAAAAACTGCTGAACACTCAGTGCAGTGTGGGCAGGTTGTTCACGTAAATCGCTCATCATGAAATGGGCAAACGTGTTTAAAGAACCTCCAAAAAAAATTCACTGAAGCAGAGTGCAGCCTCTTGCAACAACACTAGCTGATATACTGATGCCTATGGGTTCCTAGAATACTTACATAGTGAGGGAAGCCTGTACTACAAGAGGCCTTCCTTACGAAAAATAATTCTGGTTTTTTTGGGGGAGGGGTCCCCTCATACACTAGTTGTCAACACCTCTTTACAGTGATATAAGCCTTACCTTTCTATTTTTATTTTTTGAGTCAGGGTCTCACTCTGTCACCCAAGCTAAAGTGCAGTGGCACAATCACTGCTCACCACAGCCTGGACTTCTTGGGCTCAGGTAATCCTTCTACCTCAGCATCCCTAGTAGCTGGGACTACAGGTGCACATCACCATGCCTGGCTAAGTTTTTTATATTTTAGTAGAGATGAGGTCTCGCTATGTTGTCTAAGCTGGTCTCAAACTCTTGGGCTCAAGCAATCCTCCTGTCTTGGCTTCCCAAAGTGCTGGGGTTACAGGCATGAATCACCACACCCACCCGAGTCTTACCTTTTATGAGCACTTGTTTTTGTATTTACACATTTGATCTTTATAACTTCTTATGAGCTAGAGAAGATAGATACATCCATTTTATAGAGAGGAAAACCAAGGTTCCAGGAAATTGACTTGGTAAATTACCAGGTTGGAGCTGGAACCCAAAGCTGATTCTCCTTCCAGCATTCTTGAATCATACCCAGATACCTCAGTCAGATCACGACTCTGCCGAGGGTTAGGCCTGAGTCAGCATCAGTGGAAGAAAGAGTAGCAGAAAAAAGTTCCACATGTTAAAAGTAGTGAAAGGACCCTGGCCAGGACCCACTGAAGGATTTGCAGATGGGATGACAGAGCAAGAGCCCTGCTCAACCTAGAGGTGACAAGAGGATGCCAAGTTCACAGGCTGGGAGAAGGACCCCAGCACTGACACTAAGCAGCTAAGGAACAGGGCAAGAATTTTGACTTTTCATCTATATGCCAGGACTTTGCTCCCACCTCTTCCCCCCACCTGCCCCCATTTCCAGAATCTCCCTCCTATGTCTTTCCCTTCATGTTTTGTTTCCTTTTCCCACTCCAACTCCAAATGCAAAAAGAGGGGGAAAGGCATAATATTTTAAAAACGAAATTTGTCTCACCAATGGGATTGGGTTTGTAATCCCATTTCCTTAAATTCAATTTAAATCTGTACTAAATCTTTGAATTTTTCCCACTTTATCACCTCATTAGAATGGGTGAAGTCCCAGAACTCATTTTCTTCACCCCTTACTTAAATCCAATTAGCCTATTTACTGTTTCATTCAATCTTGAATTCTTTTCATATTCTTTTTGCCTGCTACCTCAGTGCTAGATATTTAAATGAACTCCAGGAGAATTTGTACATGAGGGGGACCCAAAAAAATCCGGAATTATTTTTTGAAGGACGGGCCCCTTGTAATACAGGCTTCCCCGCCTAGATAAGTATTTTAGGAGTCCATCAACGTCAGTGTATCAGCTAGCATTATTGTGAGAGGCTGCATTTGGCTTCATTGAATTTTTTTTTTTTTTGAAATTCTTTCAACACGTTTTCCTATTTCATGATGGGTGATTTACAGCGCACCTGCCCACATTGCACTGAGTGTTCAGCAGTTTTTGACCAAAAACAGCATGACACCCATCCCCTTCCTATTCACCCGATCTTGCTCCGAGGGACTTTTTTGTTTGTTTCCCTGGATGAAGTGGAAGAGGTGAAACAAAAAACAAAAAAACAGCAGGAGCACTAAACGGTATCAAAATTGGTGAGTTCGAAAACTATTTTGAGCAGTGGAAAAAACGTCTCAATAGGTGTATTGCATACAACAGAGAGTACTTTGAAGATGACTGAAGTTTAAATGTGTAAGAATAAATACACAATTTTTATAAATAAATTTTGGGTTTTTGGGGGGTTCCCCCTCATAGCTCCTACAGCTTTTTTTGACTCTGTGAGCACATCTCCTTAGACCATGAAGACCAGGATAGGCTCCACAAATTCATGCCATGCAGAGGAGAAGCAAAAATAAGCCTGAAAACAAATGCTGTTTAACCACAGTTCTTCCGGGGTAAGTGGTTGATTCCTGAAATGTCCTGCAGTGTGTGTGTGGACTGCTGAGAAGAGGAGGAAGGAGAAAGCACTGGGGAGGCAAGGAAAGTAACAGTTCAAACACTATCGTGGATTACAAGGGAGGCATCTCATGGTTTTGGTTCTACGGCCTCCACATTTTTTGACCTAAGGCCCACTTAGTTCTAAAAATTACCACCAGGGGGCAGGAGTGTGCCAATGTCAGGTGTCTGCCAGGTTTGGGCTTTCCTTTGAGAATTTCTTCACAGGAATTTCTGATCCTTTTGCATAAATTAAGAAATTAAGGAGCAGAATGAGGCAAACAGTAGGCAACCAAGAATTTCATAAGTGGCAGAGGTAGGAGTTAAACTTTGGTGGGTAATTCATGGGGTACACTCTTTTAGAGCTCACCCGAGTTTACAGCTAAGATTTCCAAAAGCAATATGTTAAGAAAACTTCAAACAATGCTACTGTAGTTCCTTTTTTCCTATTTTGTTTTTCACTTATTACTAATTTTTGTCATCCATAATCTTGTCAGCCCTGTGCCCATCGTTAAAGAGAGAGCCTTGTCCCCTTCTACTAACCTTGACTTTGTGTCACTCCATTAATAAATCATTTCTGCCGGGCACAGTGGCTCACGCCTGTAATCCCAACACTTGGGGAGGCAGAGGTGAGAGGATTGTCTGAGCCCAGGAGTTTGAGACCAGCCTGGGCAACTTGGCAAGACCTCGTCTCTACAGCAAATCAAAAAATTAACTGGACTTGGGTGACACGCACCTGTGGCTCCAGCTACTTGGAAGACTGAGGCAGAAGCATCACCTGAGCCCAGCAGGTAGAGGCTGCGGTGGCCATGAGTGTGCTACTGCACTCCAGCCTGGGTGACAGAGCGAGACTCTGACTCAAAAAAAAAAAAAATCATTTCTGTGATGGCTTCCGTTCTGTTGGCTATAGTTTACTTTAAAGACTTCAGCAGAATCATTGTGCTATAAATGTGTGTTCGTTAGATTGGATCTACACGCTAGGGCTGGAGTCCCTAAGCAGGACCCCAAGCTCTAGGGAAGGTTCAGGAAGCATGTCACCTAATGCTTCATGTGGCTCCATGTCCAGTCACATAGGAGGCTTTGCCAGCCAGCACAGTGGGTTCTAGAGATGTCTCATCAGTAAGGTCAGCAGTGCCTAAGACGTGTGGATTCTCTGCAGACACTGAAGTGCTTTCCCTGCTGTTGCAGAGGCAGGGCCACACGCCTAGTGGCCCACAGCCTGTGGAACAGCACTCTAGGCCTGGTTCCTAAATGGTCCTGTGATCCAGCCACCGAGTCAACAGTCTTGGCCCTTTGGGTTTGACAAGATGGTAGCAGAATCCTCATGGGAGACTAATGTTTCGTTTGTATCTAGGGCTCCATCAAGTCCACAGAACACATGTGAAGATGGTTTCTGTACCTGCCTGATAACAACCATTAAGTGCATGTGGCTAAATTTGGACAGAGACGTGTTTTCACTGTGGCTGAGAGTTCTGTGGACTTCATCTATTATCTGTCAAATAATATTAATAATTATAAGCAAACGAATTGCCTTAGGTTGGTTCACAATGTTTTGTTTACACCAGGCATGTCCAACCCACCTCCCATGGGCTGCATGTGGTCCAGAACAGCTAGTAATGCAGCCCCACAAAATCTTTTAACATCATGTGTTTTTTAGCATTTATTTTCTTCATGACCCTAAGCGTAGTTCCATTTTTGAAGTTCACAACCACACCTTAATCATGACATTTCTTTTTAACTGCACATAGATTTGTGAGCTGTTGTTTTCAGTGATGAAGCACATGAAGAGTGAAATCTGAACACACATTTCTGGTGAGCACCTTGAGAACTCACAAAGAATTGTGGCCACTTTCATTGAACCAAACATTGCTAGATAAATTTTATAAAAACAGGGTCAAATTTCTCACTAGTTTTATATTGGTCTCATTCTTCTAAACTTTATAATAAAAATATAAAAAGTAAAGTAAGTCTTATTATGTGTATACACTAACTATATTATTTAATTTATGTGCCGTTCAAGACAATTCCTCTTTACTCAATGTGTCCAAGGGAAGCAAAAAGGTTGGACACCCCTGGTTTACACCCTGCTTTGGAGATAATCCCCCCAGTAAAGATGTCTGCATCCCTTTCCTTCTTCTGCAAGGAAAAGACCAAAGGTGGGGAGGTTGTGGAGAGGACAGTCACCTGCACCCCCCCGCCGCACCCCTGCCATGTTCCTAGTTGGAGGAAACATGGAAACACTTTTCCTTCCTTTCTGTTATTCACAGGCTTGTTTCCTGCAATTCCTTTTTTGCTTCCTCACAGGGGGTGGCATGTTTTACGCACAACATATGTTCACTAACGAACAAGCCTTTTGGCAAGTTTTCCTAAGCTAGGTTGCAACATTTGAGCAATTCACTTTTTGAAAACCCACTTATATCAAAGGTTTAAAGCAAAGTGTCCTTCAAAATACAAGATAAGACTACTTTGTTTATCATTATAGGGTGACCACTTTCTCGTCTTTCTTCCTCACTGGACTTTCTTCCTCAGATGTCATTGTTGCTTCTAAGTCCTGAAGAGTCAGTCTCAGAAATTACAACTCTTCGGACCACATGCTTGTCCCCATCTCTCCATTTGCCACTTTGGTCTAGGCTTTCATCATCAATCACTGCCTAGATTGGTTACTATTGTCGCTCCATGTTTTGTTTTGTTTTTAATTTCATGGAAGCACAGAAAAGTGTACCAATTTAAATGTACAGTTCAATGAGTGCTCACATAGTTATACACCACCAAGATGAAGAGAAGGCAGGTCTCCAGCAACCCCAACGGGCTGCCTCATCCTCTCTGTTGTCAAAACCCAACACCCAAAAGTAACCACTACTTTCATTGCTATCACCATAGATAGTTTTCATCTTTTCTTGAATGTAATTGAATAAAGCACTATATATTATTTGACATCTGGGCTCTTTGCTCAACATAGGGCAGTGAGATTCACTTACTCCACAGAGTGAATATAACAGTAATTTATTCTTTTTTTTTTTTTGAGTTGGAGTCTCACTCCATCGCCCAGACTGGAGTGCAGTGGCCGCTCCCGGCCACCGCAGCCTCGACCTGCTGGGCTCCGGCGATCCTTCCGTCTCAGCCTTCCAAGTAGCTGGAACTACAGGAGCGCGCTACCACGCCCGGCTAATTTTTTGATTTATTGTAGAGATGAGGTCTTGCTTGCCCAGGCGGGTCACGAAAGTAATTTATTCTTTATGTTGCTGTGTGGTATTCCATTCTATGAATATATCACAATTTGGTTATCCAGGCTTCTGTGGATGGACTTTTAAGTTGTTGACAATTTTTTATTGTCAATATAGCTGCTAAAAATTTTATCGGACATGTCTTTTGGTGGATTTATTTTCCTCGGATGTATACTAGGAGTGGAATTGCTGGGCTACAGGATAGACATACAGTTAGTTTTATTAGACACTATCCTACAATTTCCCAAAGTTACATCAATTTATATTCTTGCCAGCAATGGATAGAGTTCAATTATTCCATTATCCTCATCAGCAGTGGGCATTTATTCGTTTTTTTGTTTTTTTTTTTTTGAGTTGGAGTCTCACTCTGTCGCCCAGACTGGAGTGCAGTAGCACGCTCCCAGCCACCGCAGCCTTGACCTGCTGGGCTCCAGTGATCCTTCCACCTCAGCCTTCCAAGTAGCTGGAACTACAGGCACGCGCTACCACGCCTGGCTAATTTTTTGATTTATTGTAGAGATGAGGTCTCGCCAAGTTGCCCAGGCGGATCTCGAACCCGCGGGCTCAGGCAATCCACTCACCTCAGCTTCCCAAAGCGCTGGAATTACAGGCTGAGCCACCGAGCCCGGCTTATTAGTATTTTTAAGATGAGCCATTCTTAGATGTGTGTTAGTAAATTATCATGGTTTTAATTTGCATTTTTCTGATTTGAGCACCTTTTTTTTTTTTTTTTGAGTCAAAGTCTCACTCTTGTTGCCCAGACTGGAGTGCATTGGCATGCTCATGGCTACTGGGCTACTGCAGCCTCGGCCTACTGGGCTCAGGAGATCCTTTCGCCTCAGCCTTCCAAGTAGTGGAACTACAGGCACACACCACCAGACCCGGCTAATTTTTTTATTTATTGTAGAGAAGAGAGCTCGCCATGTTGCCAGGCTGGTCTCGAATCTTTGGGCTTGAGCAATCCTCTCGCCTCAGCCTCCAAGTAGCTAGAACCACAGGCATGCACCACCATGCTAGTCTTTTTATTTTCTATAGAGATGCGGTCTCGCCAGATTTTCTATATATATAACATAGTGTTACTTGTGAATAATAACAGGTTTTTTTTTAGCTTCCAATTCTTATGCCTTCCCCCCCTTGTTTTGTAGTAATGGCTAGAACCACCAGTATACTGTTGAGTATTGATGGTGATAGTACCTATTGTTGTCATATTTCTGATGTCAGGGGAAAGTGTTCAGTATTTCAGCATTAAGAATGATAATACCTACAGGTCTTTTGTAGATGGATACCATTTATTACATTAAATAATTTTCTTTCTATTATTGATTCTGAGTGTTATTACATTAACACATTAACAAGTATTAAATTCTGTCAAATGCTTTTTTGTATACTGAAATGATTACATGATTATTCTTCAGTCAGCTCATGTAAAATTTGTGTTGATTGATTTTAGAATGTTATACTAGTCTTGTATTACTGGAATACACCTGGCATTACTCATCAAGATGTGGTATCTTTTTTTTAATTTTGCTGGATTTGATTTGTGAATATCCTGTATATACTGCCAGAGAGAGAGGAGGTTACATTTCACCTCATAGAGTAGGGAGTATGTACATACATTATTTGAAATTCTTCTGTAAGGAAGATTTGTCTCTTCTTCCCCATTTATTAATATACTATACTTACTGCCACTGAACTGAATTGCTAAATTTTATGTTGTGAATATTTTACTACAATAAAAAAATTTCTTAAAAAAACAAGTTGGAAAGTATTCCCTTTAACTTTATTATTCAAAAGTATTTGAAGAATATTCATATTTTTTCTTTCTTAAATATTTTGAGTAATTCACTAGTAAAGTCATCTGGACATGGTGTTTTCTTTGTAGGAAGGGTTTTTTTTTTTTTTTTGAGTTGGAATCTCACTCTGTTGCCCAGACTGGAGTGCAGTGGCCGCTCCCGGCCACTGCAGCCTCGACCTGCTAGGCTCCAGCTATCCTTCTGCCTCAGCCTTCCAATTAGCTGGAACTACAGGCATGCGCTACCATGCCCGGCTAATTTTTTGATTTATTGTAGAGATGAGGTCTCACCAAGTTGCCCAGGCGGGTCTCGAACCCACGGGCTCAGGCAATCCACTTACTTCGGCCTCCCAAAGCACGGGATTACAGGCTGAGCCACCGAGCCCGGCTGTAGGAAGGATTTAATCACATATTCAATTTATAGTACTATTCAGATATTTTCTTTCTTCTTGTATCAGTTTTATTTAGTTGTGTTTTTCCAAGAATGTGCCAATTTCATCTATACTGTTCAACTTATTGTCCTTTTAATGTTGTGGAATCTGTAGCAATATTCTCATTTTCATTCCTCGTATTTGTAGTTTGTGTTTTTTCCTCTTGATAGTGTTGCCAGAATTTTTTTTTTTTTTTTTTTTTGAGTTGGAGTCTCACTCTGTCGCCCAGACTGGAGTGCAGTGGCATGCTCCCGGCCACCGCAGCCTCGACCTGCTGGGCTCTGGCAATACTTCCACCTCAGCCTTCCAAGTAGCTGGAACTACAGGCGTGCGCTACCACGCCCGGCTAATTTTTCTGATTTATTGTAGAGATGAGGTCTCGCCAAGTTGCCCAGGCGGGTCTCGAACCTGTGGGCTCAGGCAATCCACTCACCTCAGCCTCCCAAAGTGTGGGATTACAGGCTAAGCCACCGAGCCCAGCTGAAATTTTTTTAAATAAATATTTTATTTTGGAATAATTTTAAAGTTGTAGAAAAGTTTTGAAGACAGTGCCAACAGTTCTCAGACACCTTTTACCAAATTTGTTTCCCTAATACATATGTCAAAACTAAGAAAAACAGTTATATGTTCCTATTTTTATATATTTATTTATTCATTTATTCATTCATGCATTCATTCACTCATTTGGAGATGAGGCCTTACCATGTTGCCCAGGCTGGTCTCAAACTCCTAGACTTAAGCAATCCTTCTGCCTCACAAAGTGCTAGGATTGTAGGCATGAGCCTTTCACGCTGGGCCTGATATGTTACTATTAATAAACTCTAGATTTTACTCATTTTTCACCAGCTATTTCCATTAATGGCTTTTGTTTGTTCCAGGATCCAATCCAGAATACTACATTGTATTTAGTTATTTGTCTTTGTTTGTTTTTCATCACCTTGACAGTTTTCTACAGAGTACCTGGCAGCTATTTTACAGAATGTACTTAAAATTGGGTTTGTCTTACGTTTTTCTCATGATTGCACTAGGGTTATGGGTTTTTTGACAGACTACCACAAGATGATATGTCCATCTCATTATGTCATATCAAGGGCTAGGTATTATTTACATGTCATCACAGGCGATGTTAACCTTCATCACTTGGTTAAAGTTTCTGCTAGGCTGCTCCACTGTGAAGTTACTATTCTTCCTTCTCCATATTTTATTTTTTGGAAATGAGTCACTAAGTCCAGCTCACACTCAAAATTGGAAGAGGGAGAGAGAGGGGGTTACGTTTTACCTCCTAGAGTGGAGAGTATGTATATCCATTATTTGGTATTCTCCTGTAAGGAAGATTTGCCTCTTCTTCCCCATTTATTAATGTATTCAATCATTTATTTATATCAGAATGAACGGATACAGAGCAAAGTAGAAAAGGGTGGAAGTAGAGAGGCAACTGACTGGCACCAGGGCTAAGCCAATATTACTTGTTTTCTAGTTTGTTTTGTTTGAATTGGGATCTCACTCTGTTGCCCAGGCTGGAACGCAGTGACACAATCACAGCTCACCATGCAGCCTTGAACCTCTGGGCTCAAGCAATCCTCTCGCCTCAGTTTCCCAAGTATCTGAGACTACAAGCACATGCCACCATGCCTGACTAACATTTTAATTTTTTGTAGATACCAGGTCTCAATATATTGCCTAGGCTGGTCTTGAACTCTTGGTCTCAAGTGATCCTCCTGCCTTGGCCTTCCAAAGTGCTGGGATTACAGGTGTGAGCCACGGCACTCAGCCTTGTTTTCTAGTTTTTTTGAGTGTCTGAGCTCAGGGTCTGGACCACTAGTCTGCTGGATGACTGAATATGTGCTGAATTGATGTTCTGTGTCACCCAGCTTTGGAACCAAGAATAGAAAGGGGTTATTGTGTTGTATTTTGTTGCAAATGCTTGGTTGACACAGGAACAGAAACTGATTCCTTTCAGGAGTACACTAACTTAAGAAAACGGAAGATACAGAAAAGAGCTTATGTTACACACGTGCCACACACTCTGTCATTGCCTCAATGTAACATGGAGCCCCTCAGCCCAGTACTAACCAGAGTAGTTCAGTACTTAGCTCTCAAGGATACTGAGGAGAGTCAAGAACAGTGAAGGGACTGGGAAATGGAAGTAAAGAAAAGGAATTAATAAGTGACAACTAGTAAGAAAAACAAATCGCTTTGTAAAACTAAGTAGTACCTGGCACAGAGCAGATAAATATTTGCTGAATAAATGAATGAATGTCTTAAGGATCTGTGTCCATTGCCTCAAATAAGGAATAAGAGTTCTGTGCATTTGGACTTGAAATAAGCCCCAAGTGAATGAATGTATATTTCCTTCTTTTTTTTGGTCAGAGTCTCACTCTTGCCCAGGCTGGAGTGCAGTGGCATGACCACGGCTCACTGCAGCCTTAACCACCTGGGTCCAGGCGACCCTTCCACCTCAACCTCTCAGTAGCTGGGACTACAGGCATGCAGCACCCTACCCGGGTAATTTTTTTAATTTTTTGTAGAAACGAGATCTCACTATGTTGCCTAGACTGGTCTCAAACTCCTGGGTTCAAGCAATCCTCCTGTCTCGGTCTCAGAAATAGGATTATAGGTGTAAGCCACTCTGCCCAGCCTAATAAATGTATATCTCTAAAATTTAACAGACCTAAAAGGTTTTGATGTCGCAATAATACAGAAGACACTGAGCTGTAATTCCCTGGTTAGGACAT
This sequence comes from Tarsius wallacei, assembly GCA_963574415.1. Taxonomy (NCBI): domain Eukaryota; kingdom Metazoa; phylum Chordata; class Mammalia; order Primates; family Tarsiidae; genus Tarsius; species Tarsius wallacei. Next base: position 8,894 of record CAUYQG010049511.1, on the reverse strand, counting down.
CAGATCTGAGGATGTGGGGGTGGGTGGTGAAGCTGTTTTTAAAACCATCATTTGACTGATACTAAGAAATCTGTGGGCAGTTTTCCAGCAGAGCACACTATCATGCTCAGTAACTTCTAACCTTGTCCTCTTGCTGTCAGTCAGATGTTTCGGGGAAGGGTTCAGATTCCAGTCTATTTTAGGAGTATTAAGAAGGAGATTGCCGGTAAGTATCCCACAGGTGGATCCTGAAACCTGGATGAGAAGGGCAGAGCCGAGACATACCAGTCTCAGAGGGTTGTTGGACTCTCTAGATATGAGTGAGCTAAAACCCTCACAGACAACAAACAAAAAAATCCACGTACGTGTCTCATAAAGGCAGAAGTTCATAGTTGTATGCAATAAGATGAAAGTGGTGGGTAAGGGAAGAGAAGGCTGCTTTGTTATCATCTCTAGGTCACTGACAAACAACACCTCTGTAATGCTCCATTTCTTAACTAAGCTGATCCCTCCCACTCTTTCTAATTTTACTTATAGTTGATACTTTATTTACACATATGATATTTGTCTAATTCACCCAGATAATCTAACCAATAGCTCTTAGAATCACAGAATGTTAGATTTGCAGGAAACTATAGAAGTGACCGAGTTTAATCTTATTTTGTAGGTGGGGAAGGTGACATCTAGGTGGAAAATGCCTGACTTAAGGGCACACATCTAGTTAGAGGCCAGGCTGGGGCTATAACTACAGGTCTAACTCCCAATCAAAGCTCTTTCTGTTATACTGGTGCTGCTCCTCTGTCTTGAGTAACCTCAGAGTGGACTCAATAGCCAGGCCTAAGACTGTCCTACCTGTCTACCTGTCAAAGCCCTGGAACTGACAGTGGAAACATTTATCAACAAATGGTTGATTAAAAAAAAAATCATAGATCTAGAAAAGGGCTGCTTGGGATTGGGAAAAGCAACAGGTCCTATTAGAGGGTAGAAATTGTGAGCCTGTGATGACTCAAAGGATAGTATCATTCAACCAGCAACCCTCCCTCACTTGATACAAGTCCCCCAAAGAGGCTACACTCAATCATTTCAAAAAAGATGATGACCACCATCATCCATCACCAGAAATTAAGCAAGATCTAGAACTTAATATTGAAACCCAGTGATAGGCCAACCTAGTCGTTTCCACTAGCAACTCAAAATTAAATTGTCCCCTGAGAAGGAATAAACCCATGACATTAAAGTTCAGGCACCACTGAAGTCTTAACAAACAAGCCACAACAGTCACCATCTTGGTTACCCTACAACAAGAATATGGCTCCCCAAGTGATTAAAAGCATAAACAAACTACAGAAGTAAGCAGCATTTTGCAAGGGTAACAGAGACATTTATAAACAAAGACAGTAACACTGGAAAACTAAGTCCCTCAACAGAAGTAAAATTTAGTTATGGATTCACAAAAATACATCCAAGAACACCTAAAACTGAAATGAAAGGGGAGTGAGTGGTTGCAAGTTGGAAGGAAAAAGATCAGGAAGGGAAGGGATCAATAAGTCAGGAAGGGAAAAGATCCATTTTGTGATGAGCCAATGGATTCAATGCCAGGCACCAGGGGCTGAGATTCTCAAAGAAGTATCAGCTTTTTTCTTCCTTCGAAGGCTGAGAAAAAGAAAATTGTACCCATTTACAAGATTTTAAATGCCAGAAAGGGGAGAGTACTCCAATAGCCATCAAAATTTTAAAAATCAAGTTGTTAAAGATTTCACTGTTGGTCTAAAAAAGTAAGACCAATGACATCCTACTTCCTAAGCACTGGGGCAGGGACGGGAGGGAGGGCGGTGGGAGACCCAAAGAACCCTTAGAAAGTTTAATAGCGGCACAACTGCGCCCCCTGTGGGAACCTCAGGAAAAGTACCAGCAGTCAAAAGTAAATAAAGCACATTTTAGAACGACTTTGTATCTTCTTGCACACAGGATTATATTTCAGCCACTGAATCCATAAATGCCAATTTCTTGTTTGTGAATACATCCTTTTTTTTTTTTTTTTTTGAGTTTGAGTCTTCCTCTGTCTCCCAGGCCGGAGTGCAGTGGTGCACTCACGGCCAACACAGCCTCCACCTCCTGGGCTCAGGAGATCTCTCCCACTTCAGTCTTCCAAGTAGCTGGAAGTACAGGTGCGTGCCACCATGCTCGCTAATTTTTGTATTTATTGTAGAGAGGAGGTCTCACCAAGTTGCCCAGGCTAGTCTCAAACCCCTCAGCTCAGGCAATCCTCTAGCCTCTGCCTCCCAAAGTGCTGGGATTACAGGTGTGAGCCACCGCGCACAGCCTGTGAACATATCCTTTATGCAACAGTTCTTTCCATTTTAAATGTAACTGTCATGACAAACTCAAATATTTTTACTTCTTTTTGCAATTTTTTTTTCTATTACATAATATGCCCTGTTGACAATATATCTACTGAACTATTTCATGCTGTTGTTTATTTTGAATTTCTGCTGCTCTATTAAGCTTTTATTCCTTTACTATTTATTTATTTGTTTTGAGTTGGAGTCTCACTTTGTCACCCAGGCTGGAGTGCAGTGGCATACTCACAGCCACCACAGCTTTAACCTGCTGGGCTCAGGTGATCCTTCCATCTCAGCCTTCCAAGTAGCTGGAACCATAGGCATGTGCCACCACTCCTGGCTGATTTTCTGATTTATTATAGAGACGAGGTCTCGCCATGTTGCTCATGCTGGTCTCAAACCCCTGGACACAGGTAATCCTCTCGCCTTGGTCTCCCAAATGCTGGGATTACAGGCATGAGCCACTGTGCCTGGCCCCTTTATTATTTAAAAAAGATGGTATTTCATTCTTTTTCCACTTTTGGACCCTCTTTTTTTTTTCACGTGTAATTTCTTCGTTCATTTATCCTTATACACATATCCAAATGGCATTAAAATTCATGTGAAACTGGAAATTAGGCACAAGTCTGTCTCTTTGCCTTAATTTGGGCAATTAATTTCCTTAGATCCATTAACCAATTCCATACTCTAGATTCATTAAATGGATTGACTTTGCTCAGTGCTATGTCATGCCTCCTATGGTACATTGTATTTTCATTTCCACCCTGCCCATATATGTTAAATTTGTTTTCATATCATGATCATTTACGCTTTCAATTTTTGGGTTATATTTGTATAGTCTTCCCTTTCCTTTTTTTTTTTTTTTTGAGTTGGAGTCTCACTCTGCCGCCCAGACTGGAGTGCAGTGGCCGCTCCCACCGCAGCCTCGACCTGCTGGGCTCCGGCGATCCTTCCGCCTCAGCCTTCCAAGTAGCTGGAACTACAGGCATGTGCTACCACGCCCTGCTAATTTTTTGAATTATTGTAGAGATGAGGGCTCGCCAAGTTGCCCAGGTAGGTCTCGAACCCGCGGGCTCAGCCAATCCACTCACTTCAGCCTCCCAAGACGCGGGATTACAGGCTGAGCCACCGAGCCTGGCTCCGACCCAACTTTCGACCTGCTGGGCTCTGGCTATCCTTCCACTTCAGCCTTCCAAGTAGCTGGAACTACAGACAGGCACACCCGGCTAATTTTTTTTATTTATTGTAGAGACGATGTCTCACCAAGTTGCCCGGGCTGTCTCGAACCCATGGACTAGTGTTTCCTTTCTTTTTTTTCTCTTTTTTTTTTTGATTTATTGTAGAGATGAGGTCTCGCCAAGTTGCCCAGGTGGGTCTCGAACCCGCGGGCTCAGGCAATCCACTCACCTCAGCCTCCCAAAGCGCGGGATTACAGGCTGAGCCACCAAGCCTGGCTAGTCTTTCCTTTCTTAATAAACATTTACTTTGTATGTGTCCTGATTAATGCTGTAGTAGAATTTGTAGGCATTTTTGCAACTAATGATAGTTTTGTTTTGTTTTTCAATAGTGAAAAAAAGAAAGCCTCACTCAGTCTATGTCACGATGTTGCCCACTGCCAAGATGAGCCAACTGGCAGACCCAGCAGCTCCCCATAGACCTTCTTCATTCCGGGTTGTTACTGGACACATATATAAGGTCATTTCTCTGGGATCTGATACATATTGCAAAATATTTGACAATTTTTCATCAAAATCAGTCCAGGCTGGGCATGGTGGCTTATGCCTATAATCTCAATGCTTTGGGAGGCTGAGGTGAGAGGATTGCTTGAGTCCAAGAATTTGAGGCTGCAGTGACCTATGATTGCACTACTGTACTCCAGCCTGGGCAGCAGAGAGACACTCTGTCTCTAAAAAGAAAGGAAAGATAGAAAGAAAAGAAAAGAAACGAAGCTAATGAACTTTTAAAAAAAATAATCTGAATTAATGATAGCAATTTGAGCTTCTTTGCCTTTGTCCTCATCTATCAGGTTGTCACTAGCTGCTGCCAGGAAAACTGTAGAAAACAGAGCTAGGGGTGCAAAACATACTCATATTTCAAAATGAAAACTGACATTTTTGAAAAGTTAGAGAATTGAAGGGCGTTTCCTTTTCTAATCAACTGTTATGATCAAAGTGGAATTTTTGTTATCGCTCTTTCTGAGGAAGGATGTTCTGCAAAGTGAAACACAGGCAATAGAGGAAGATGATATTGTTCAAGAAATATAGTTCAAGTAAGTCAGGGTTGGCTTGAAAATGTAAGAGAAGTAGTTTCTTGCATAATCTCAACATTTTAGGGCAGGTGGCATGAGCAGATGGCAGTTTGAAAACAGTGCTTCCTGCAGACATTAAGAGGAAGGCATGGGGAAGGTGCACAATCAAACACAATTTCAATGGGTATAAAATTGGCTTTTTGAAGAACAGAAGAAAAAAATGTTAGTGAAAAGCAAGCCAAAGAGAGCCTATTTTGGTAAGCGGTAAACTGTATGGCGACATTAAAAATAAATACACTTATTTGTATTGACTGTGGTGATATAATCATATGAAACATGGTGGCTGACTGGTACCACCTGTGTACCCCACCCGGGGGAGCAGGATGTTTCCACTACATCTCACAGACAGCCAGCATGCTCATGGCAGCAACACAGTAAAACAGCATCTGATATTAAAACAATTCTTTCCAACACTGTAAAGCTTTGGGGTAGAGTCTCACAGAACAAAAGAATTTTCAGGGCCTTCGGCAGGGGCTAGGCATATTTCTTTGGCAGTATCTTCCTATACATAACTCCTTATTCTTCCTCTTAAGATCTTCAACTTTGCTGTCTTTTATGTTGTCTTACAAAATGTCCTTTTTATATGAGAGATTATTTCCTGAATCCTGATTGATTTAAGAAGCAATCAGAAAGGATATGCCTCTTCCTCTACACCTCCAGAAAAATGTGAGCTGAGGGTCCTCTTAAAGACTGGCATTCCGGGTCCAGCCAGGAGAGCTTCCCATTTTTTCCCCTTTTATTCTTTTTTTCTTTACTTCTAACTTGCATTTTGCAGCACTGGCAAGACAACAGGAAGCACGGGCTTCCTCTCCAGGGCTGTCAACTGAAGGGATGTGCTCACCACGTTGAAAACAGTACCCAGAAAAGAAACACACCCACCCTCCAGAAAGCATGACTCCTCCCATGCCCCCTCCCACACCCCGCCACTCGCTGTGCTCTCCCCATGCTGCCCCACTTCCCCCTTGGAGTCTGGGAGGCCTCACTGGCATTGCACTGTTCAGACTCCTCCCATGTTCACGCCAACCTTATCCTCACTGAAATCTGGTTTGGCTGTGAACCTTCATAAGTTCTCCTCTTAGGCAAGGGTTTTTGTAGCTCTGCGGGAAACACTGTTTTCAAATCGCAATCTGCTAATACCAGATTCTGCTAATACTAGAAAATTCTTATGATTTTGTGGGACAGGCGCAGTGGTTTATACCTATAATCCTCGCACTTGGGGAGGCTGAAGCCAGGATTGCTTGAACCTAGGAGTTCGAGACCAGCCTAGGCAATATAGTGAGATTTCGTCTCTATAGAGATTTAAAGTTTAGCCTGGCATGGTGGCACGAGCCTGTAGTCCCAGCTACTTGGGAGGCTAAGGCAGAAGGATTGTCTGAGCCCAGGAGGCTGACAGTGAGCCATAATCATGCCACTGCACTCTAGCTCGGGCAATAGGGTGAGACCCTGACTCAAGAAAAAAAATTTTTGTTTTAATTATGGTAAAACCAGAGTCCTCTTAAATCAGCCTTTCATCCTGACTGTTCGATAGGAAGCTGTTGCATGGCTGAAGGAGGAAGGAATGGAGTGAGATTTCCTGGTTGCAAATGACCTTCAAGCTATCACCAAACTATGCTGCTGCCTTCGAACAGTCTCAGTTGAAGGGGGTGATCTTCACCCTCTCTGAGCTTCCCCACCTATGTCCCACATAAACCTCCCCCATGGGGTCATTTTATCAGCAAACATGAATATCCAGCAGCAACCACCAAGTCCCTATCAGTTGACAGTTTGATAGACTTGATAAAGATGTCAAGTTGCTGAAGCTGCTTTCTCTTGTTTAGCATAATGCTAACATCTTCTGTGTGACCTGAGGCAAATCTTAACTGCTTTCAGCTTGGGGTTTTCCCTAAGATTAAGTGAAATTACCCATATAAAGCATTTGGTGCAAAAATAAGTGCTTGGTAATTGTTGATGAGAATGAAGTAAAAGATGACTCATTGGTAAGACTTTTTTCTTTTTGAGTTGGGGTCTCACTCTGTCACCAAGGGCGGAGTGCCGTGGCTCAATCATGGCTTACCGCAGCCTTGACCTCCTGGGCTCAAGCGATCCTTCTGCCTCAACCTCCTGAGTAGCTGGGACCACAGGCACGCATCACAATGCTTGGCTAATTTTTTAAATTTTTTTGTAGAGGCGAAGTCTCACTATGTTGCCAGACTGGTCTCAAACTCCTGGGCTCAGTCAGGTGCAGTGGCTCACACCTGTAATTCCAGCACTTTGGAAGGTGGGGAGGCAAGAAGATTGCCTGAGCCCAGAAGTTCTAGACCAGCCTGGGCAACTTGGTGAGACCTTGTCTCTACAATAAATCAAAAAATTAGCCGGGCGTGGTGGCACACACTTGTAGTTCCAGATACTTGGAAGACTGAAAGAAAGGCAGAAGGTTCACCTGAGCCCAACAGGTCGAGGCTGTGGTGGCTGTGATTGTGCCACTGCACTCCAGACTGGGTGACAGAGTGAGATAACGACTCAAAAAAAAAAAACAACTCCTGGGCTCAGAGATTCCTCCTGCCTTGGCCTCCCAAAGTGCCAGGATTATAAGCACGAGCCACTGCTCCCAGCCTGAAAAATATTTTTTTTAACACTTTTTTTCCTAGCCCCATCATCTGCTTTGTCTATCACAACACCCATGCTTTTTAAAGAAAATCTTCAAGGCTAAAATGTCTCCGCTCTAAATTGGGTAAAATATGAATACATCTGTAATATGATGAGGTGTGTCACCTTCCTTGTGCCTACCTTCTTCCTCATGTCCCCCATAATGAATCAGAGGGATGTCATCTTAAAAGGATTTGCTTTCCTGGCTCTGGCTGCATTCTTAGCACTCTGTGGCTCCCTAATACAAGTGCTGGGATTTTTCTAGCTTCGAGTTACTAAATGAATAACCAACAACATCACTCAGGGTCCCCGCAGGAACCAGATGGCACATTGAAACAAGGATAAACTGAGGAGGATTTATAAAGGGGATATTTACAAAGGGGGGGGGTAGGAAAAGGCAAATCAGGAAGGATAATGCAGTTACACGGGGCTGATGAGACAACTGTTACTCATCCCTAGACTCAGAGGGGAGGGACTAGTGGAATGAGTGGTTTCTAGAACCGCAAGGCAGAGGGCTGTGTACCAAGGACCATCTGGAGAGGAATATGGCCTTAGTTGCCAGGTGCAGCCAGTTTGAGACAAATCCACAGAGAGGAGTCAGGAGAATAAATACTCTGACCTCACTTTCCTCCTCTCATATTTGCCAAGGCTCCTTCTTAGCTAAACACAATCAGAAGCTAGAGGGTATGGAGCCCATGGAAGCTGGCCTCCTGGGACAGGGTGAGAAGGGTAGAAAGTGGGTGTGGAAGGGGAAGTGGAAGTTACCTGGCACATTAAATAAACAAAGGTGGGCCAGGGTCAGTGGTTCAGCCTGTAGTCCCAGCACTTTGGGAGGCCGAGGTGAGTGGATTGCCTGAGCCCACGGGTTCGAGACCCGCCAGGGCAACTTGGCGAGACCTCATCTCTACAATAAATACATTTTTAAAAATTTGCCGGGCGTGGTAGCACGTGCCTGTAATTCCAACTACTTGGAAGGCTGAGGTGGAAGGATCTCCAGAACCCAGCAGGTGGACGCTGGGGTGGCTGTGAGTGTGCCACTGCACTCCAGCCTGGGTGGCAGAGTGACTCCAACTCAAAAAATAAAAAAACAAAAATAAACAAAAGTGGGCCATGCAAGAATCAATGATGACCAAGATGCCCAGTGATATGAACCAAGAGTTATAGTTTGTCTAGTTTCTTGCAGCCGGGGTCCTTAAAAAAAAAAATCAGTTTAGGCCAGATGCGGTGGCTCATGCCTATAATCCCAGCACTTTGGGAGCCCAAGGAGAGAGGATTGTTTGAGCCCACAGTTCAGGACCAGCCTGGGCAATTTGGCGAGACCTCGTCTCTATAGTAAATCAAAAAACTAGCCAGGCACAGTGGCTCAGCCTGTAATCCCGCGCCTTGGGAGGCTGAGGTGAGTGGATTGCCTGAGCCCGCAGGTTCAAGACCTGCCCGGGCAACTTGGTGAGACCTCATCTCTACAATAAATCAAAAAATCAGCCGGGCATGATAGCACATGCCTGTAATTCTGGCTACTCAGAAGGCTGAGGCGGAAGGATCGCCGGAGCCCAGCAGGTCGAGGCTGCGGTGGCCGGGAGCAGCCACTGCACTCCAGTCTGGGCGACAGAGTGAGACTCCAACTCAAAAAAAAAAAAAAA
>CAUYQG010049510.1:0-41262 GCA_963574415.1 Tarsius wallacei | reverse complement strand
AGTATATATGATATGAATGCACATATATGTATATCTATTATTATGTATACATATGCATACAAAGAGAGATACACAGGAATAAATGATGATGATAATAAAAATGATAGATAGATATAGATAGATAGATAGATAGATAGATAGTTGGTGTGGTTACTGTCTCCTAACTAGATCCTGACTGATATACCACTTTCAACAAAGCTTCTTGTTTCCTAGCCCCACCTATACCCCACTTTCACAGGTAGGATTGTCTCCAAATCCTGAGTCTTTCTAAAGTTTTACAGCACAAGTTAGCTGGTCTCTTGGTCTCCCTGACCTGCTTCAGAAACAGGATTCAGCCTCTTCTGATCTGTTAGATCACTGTTTGTCCATCTGCTTTCCGGCTTCCAAAATTTTGTTTTCTCTCCCAATATTTTTGTCCTTGTAGAGTTTTGCTTCTTTTTTTAAAAAATCCAGATTACTGTCATAATGAAATTTGGTAGAGGGAACTCGTAACTTAAAAAAAAAAAGAACAAGAAACTAACTGTTTTTTTTGAGTTGGAGTCTCATGCTGTCACCCAGACTGGAGTGCAGTGGCACGCTCATGGCCACAGCAGCCTTGACCTGCTGGACGCAGGCAATCCTTCTTCCTCAGTCTTCCAAGTAGCCAGAACTTCAGGCGTGTGCTACCATGCCCGGCTAATCTTTTATTTATTGTAGAGACAAGGTCTCACCAAGTTGCCTGGGCTGGTCTCAAATCCGGCAAGCTCAGGCAATCTACTTGCCTCGGCCTCCCAAAGTGCTGGGATTACAGGCTGAGCCACTGAGCCCGGCCAGAAACTAACTTTTTTTTTTTTTTTTTTTGAGTTGGAGTCTCAATGTTGCCCAGACTGGAGTGCAGTGGCCGCTCCCGGCCACCGCAGCCTCGATCTGCTGGGCTCCGGCGATCCTTCTGCCTCAGCCTTCCAAGTGGCCGGAATTACAGGCACGCGCTACCATGCCTGGCTGATTTTTTGATTTATTGTAGAGATGAGGTCTCGCCAAGTTGTCCAGGCGGGTCTCGAACCCGCGGGCTCAGGCAATCCACTCACCTCAGCCTCCCAAAGTGCGGGATTACAGGCTGAGTCACAGAGCTGGGCTCACAATCTTTAAACTAATTTATATAGGACAATTCACACAGTTGCCTAACTTTGGGCACATATCTTACCTTGATTAAATTACATTTTTAAAAGGTATAACTTGTACCCTATATGACATAATACTCCAGTTATCACAGTGACACATGGTAGGGGCTCAAAACATAGTGGAATGAATACAAAAGAGTATGAATGATAAGCACTGCTCATATGGAGCTAAAAGTCTATTTGGAAAGACATATGCATGCTATACATTAGAACAATAAAATACAAAAATATGCATTTGTTACAATGAATGATAAAGACAATAAAGGATTACAAAACTTGTACAACCTCTGGGAGAGTAGAGATCTCATTGTGAGCTCAAACAGGATGGAAAGCATTTGCAAAGGAGTGATTTTAAACTACCTAAAGAATGAATAGCACTGGAAAAATGAGTAATGACATGGGCATTCTAAGAGATGAAAACAATGATGTGAGAGACAAGAACAAGGAAAAGACCAAGCAAGAAGAAGATAAGTCTTCACATTAGGAATTTGTAATGGGAAGTGAGATCTAAAAACACTAAACTGTGATAGTTTTGAATACCAAACTCATATCAGACTTCAGATAATTTCCAAGAAACAGCAGGACAAAAATAAATAAATAAAAAAAAAAATAAAAAATTCCTGAAACAGTAATCTGGTTTCTCCATTAACAAAACTAAGATCAATGGAATACTATTAACCAAATAATTAAATCAAATTATTTATACACTGTGCTATGTAAAGAAAGAGAAAGTTTCTCTCATTTCCACAAAATTCATACTTCTACTTCTAAATGTGGTATGCCCAATTTCCAGTAGTTTAAAGTAGCAAGATTTTCATTATTTAGTTTCTTTTTTCCTAGTAGGGTCAATGATTAACTCAATCCACATACAATGAAATACCCATTCACATATAAGTATTAATAACAACTAAATACAGGTACTTAAGTACCTTAATTGGATTTACCATTTGTGAAAGATGAATAAGACTGCAACTAGATTTTGAAAATACTACTTAGAACAGTCTTCTAAAAGTTTACTTAGCTCTGCTACTCAATATAGTTAATATTATTGATGTTTTGCAACACCAATATCTATCTACCTTTCAATGTTTCCATCAGAGTAATTACTCGCATGTTGTATTATTGCTTTAATCTGCTGTTAAGCCACAAAATGAGAGTCGTCGGTGATCGCTACCCCATGTACCTCCTTGTGTAAGTGAAAAGTATCCAGGTAAATAAATGTGGATAAAAGACTTGTACCTTTCTAAATGCTGCCATAAGAGGAGTTATCTTGCGGTTATCAGCTGCATCCACATCTGCACCTGCTTGCACCAGTAACTGAACCACATCGAGGTGTCCACCATTTGCTGCTAGCCACAATGGAGTGTTCCCCTTCTTATTACGCACATCAATATGAGCTCCCCTAAAAATGAATCACACAGACAGCATTGTCTTAAATAGACTGGAATGACACAAATAACAAAAATCAACTATTAACACATCAAAATATTCTGTAAAGATAAGAATTGTTTTTAATATTCGAATACTTAAATATGTCTTTTAGAATTATAGTATGTAAACAATACCCTATGAGGCAATCATATCTGTTTCAGATGACTTGTATTCATGTACAGGCTGAGCATCTATAACCCAAAATTTGGTATCTAAAGCCTGAAATGCTCCAATGAGCATTTCCTTTGAGTATGTGTTCAAAAAGTTTTGCATTTTGCAAAACCAAATAAACAGACAGCCCAGGTAACATAGCAAGACCTCATCTCTACAAAAAATTCAGCTGGGTACGGTGGTACATTCCTGTACTCCCAGCTCCATCAGAGGCTGAAGCAGAAAGATCACCTGAGCCTAGGAGATCGAGGCTTCAGTGAGCCATGATTGTACCATGAACCATGATGGTGACACTGTACTCCAGCCTGAGCAACAAAGGGAGACCCCCAACTCAAAAAAAAAAAAGAGTTTTTTATTTTGGAGTTTTTCCAATTAGGGATGTTCAACCTATTTTGTAGTATGCAGCTTCAGGAAAAAATAAATAACATGCAGGTTTACATTCAGCGGGCATCATGGTAGATGAGAAGACTCATGCTGAACAGTAGCTAATAGCAGTTATCACCAAATACTACTGCTTGGGATACCATTTAAAGGTCTTTAAGATGGTGGGAAATCCAATTAAGCAGACAAGCATCTTTGGAGGACTGGAAGGCAATTTTTAAGTGACTGAAAAAGTATAAACTGTCCAGGATCCTGACTGATATCTCGAACAGTTCCATAACCACCTTAAAAGTTCTAATTACTGTAAAGAACAAGAAAATCAACAATGAAACCTTAGATCATTGCCAGAGTTTTATGTCTTGGAGTAGTATCTTTATAAAACTGAAATTGTGTTTGAGATGCAAGTAAGGAGAATAAGAGCTGGTTGTTCAAATAGCTTATTAGTACAGACTTTACAAGTGTATACATACAAAAAAGAAAAACATTTTCAGTTTCCATTGAAACAAATCAGATGATGTACAGCTCTGGATGGTTGGAAAACAACAGGTAGGTTTGGGGGAAAAAAAGCACTTGTTGTTTATAGAGGGAGAAGTAATCACATTTGATTTTTTAAATAGTATGATTGCCCAGAAACAATGGTAATCACAACGTTTATGTTCATATATGAAGGGTATGGTGATATCATACCTGCCAATAAGAAGCTCACAGAATTTATAATGCCCTTTATCTGCTGCTATGGTTAAAGCTGTATCTCTTGAGGAGGGAACAGGAGGGGCATTAACATCAGCACCTTTATCCAAAAGAACTCGGCCAACCTCTGCATATCCACCAGAGGCGGCTTCCATTAGTGGTGTCAGACCAGTCTAGGTTTAGTGAAAAATAAAAAACAGCAAGACATTAGAGACTAGAAAGAGCTAAAATGTTAAGGAATAACAATCTGAGGAAGCAATATGGAACAGTTGTTACAAAGATTATAACTGAATTTCATCACTGACACTTATCAGCTTCCTTTAGTAACAGTCTATTAAAGAAAATAATTCTACCTAATCTCAATGGTACTGCAAAAAAGTTCTGCATAATATTTAAGCACTCGGGATGTAACTGGTACTCAATACAATGTTCCCCTACTTTCTTCTCAAAATAGTGTATTATCTTTTTCAGCTGATAACCTTAGTGTCTGTCATTATTGCCTATACAAATCTATTGCTAAGGTATTTTCACGAGTGGATGATTGAGTTATACAGAATGATTTCTGATTAAATATATATATATATGTATGTATGTATGTATATGTAGGCGATAAATGTTACTAGCAAGTATTAAAATTATCAAGTTGCTGCTATACATTTTAAATATCAAAGCAATAAATCAATGAGCAAACGTCAGACTTTTTCTTACCTTAGCTCTGTGTTCAACATTTGCTTTTCTATCAAGCAGAAGACTAACCACTTCAGTTCTTCCTTGGAAGCAGGCTAAGGTAAGGGCAGTGTTCCGATTGGTTTCTATTTGAGCATTTATATCAGAGCCCATGTCTAACAGGAGCTTAACAGCAGCTGTATGCCCATTCATAGCTGCTAACATCAGAGGAGAAATGCCCAATTTGCTACCAGTTCTGGGGGTGCAGGTATGGGGAGAACAAAAGGAAAAATACACATTTAAAATGATCCAGAAAAATTGGTGACATAGAATTCTAATGTAAGATTTTTTTATTTTGCAGGATTATTTAAAACACACATTTTTCTTAGCCCTAGTAAGTTTTTGAGGTCTACCACGACTCCATTAGAAATTTCTTAGGCGAATACTTTCTGTACTTCTCTCATATTATTAGGAGGGCTTTCCATCTTTCTTTCTTTATTTGGAGTTGGAGTCTCACTCTGTTACCCAGCCTGGAAGGCAGTGGCACACTCTCAGCCACTTCAGCCTCAACCTGCTGGGCTCAGGGGATTCTTCCTCCTCAGCCTTCCAAGTAGCTGGAACCACAGGCGAGTGCCACCACATCAGGCTAATTTTTTGATGTATTGTAGAGATGAGGTCTCGCCATGCTGCCCAGGCTGGTCTCAAACTCCTGGACCCAGGGAATCCTCCCGTCTCCGCCTCCTAAAGTGCTGCGATGACAGGTGTGAGCCACCATGCCTGGCTAGGGCTTTCCACCTTAAAGCACATATTTTCTTGCTTAGTAGAAACCCTTAGAAAGATATGTTTACTTTCAGTTCCAAAAGAAAGACAGTAATCAACAATTTTCAAGTTCTATGTCAAGCTTTAATTGTTTAAATAAAATTAATCTGAAAAATCTCTAATATTTGTAATAAAGGGATTTACTAAATATGGCATTAAAAAGTAGGTGCTCAAAATTTAAAAAAAAAAGGTGTTCTACAAAATCTGTAACATAACACTCCTACTAAATAAGGAGCTGAGAGAGAGAGAGAGAGAGAGACTAAAACTTGCCTAGAGTTAATCTCAGCGCCTGCATTTAGCAGTATCTTGATGATATTCACATAGCCACCAGAAGCAGCCAGGCTAAGAGGCGTGTAGTCAGAAACATTCCTGTGTTCCTTATTTGCCCCCCGGGCTAGCAACAGCTCCACCACCTAAAAAGGAAAAAGAAAATCCATAGGTTTTCTTCTTATAGTGAGACACATTTTCAAGGTTTATAGCTTTTATTTCTCTTTTTTTCCGGTATATTGTATAACAAAAAAAGGGGAATCTTCTTTCATCCTCTACATAAGACCAAACTCAAATGAAAGCAGGAGGTCTTAGAAGCCAACAAAGAGACAGCCTGTCAAGACTCAAATAGAACTCTCCTGAAATGGTGTCATGGTATTCATGGAAGATATAAAGGGCAAATGTTGTGCATCTAAAACTTTACTTGTATGAATAAAGCTATGCCTAACTTTAGATATAACTTACTGTCCATCACGTTTTTGCTTTCAGAACAGCAAGACCAGATGGATTATAAAGTTATAAAAACAAAACAAAATATGGCATTAGAATATTTTATAAACAAAATAGGAGACAAATCTAATCAAAATTCTCAATTTCATTATGTAAGAAAACTGACCTTATTTACCTTTCAGAGGACTGGTCTGTTCCCAAAAATAAATGTTCAACAACAAAAAATTGTGATTCCTATAGCAAAATAACTTTCCAGTGCTTTACTAATTACTTCAAATGCTTACCTGTTCTAGTGACACCAAATTAAAAGCAAGAGTGTGTTTACAGGCAAAATTACTACCCTGAAAGGCTTACTGCTATAACCTCATCTGTTACACATTAATAAAAATACATAGTTTATTTATTTTTTAGAGTTGGAGTCTCACTCCGTCGCCCAGACTGAAGTGCAGTGGCCGCTCCCAGCCACCGCAGCCTCGACCTGCTGGGCTCCGGCGATCCTTCCGCCTCAGCCTTCCAAGTAGCTGCAACTACAGGCGCGCGCTACCATGCCCAGCTGATTATTCAATATTTTTTACTGTGATATTGTGGGGTACAGTTAAGGGTTAGGTACACAAATATGTCTCGTTCAGGCACCCTTGCTGATAAGAAGTGTTCCCCCATCCCCAGACAGGTATTTATTACCATTAATCCCTTCCCCTATCCCTCCCCCCTTGTTTTATTCTTAAGTTTCCCAGTCTTTCTCATTCTTTTGTCCAGGAACTATTCCACTGCTTAAACTTTTTTATTTATTCATTTATTTTAAAAAACCTAGTTGTTTAAGATTAGAATTCAATATAATCTGATGTGCTATGACTGGAAAAGGGAGCAAAAAGCTATTTTAAGATGCTCAAAGAGCACCACCAGCTCACTGGTCAGAGTTACCTTTACATATATTTCAGGAGGGATACTGACTTAAAGAATAGAATAGCCAAGATGGTGACGAGGTTGGAAAAATATTCTTAAGCTAACAACTAAAACAATAGGTAACTGAAACAACAGGATGTTTCACAGAGAAAGCCAGGTGACACTGGAGAACACAGACTCAAATATCTAACAGTAGAGGTATAAATCTCTATTTGTTCAAAAAATATAACTAGGAACAGTGGAGACACACAGGAAAGACACACTTAGGTTTCATAAATAGAAAAATTTTATAAAAGAAAAGACAGAGAAAGAAGACTTGTAAGCTGGGTAAGAAACTGATCTAGATGACCCAGGGTACTTCCTAAATCTGAGACTCAATAACTCCCTGATTGAGAAGTCATGAATCCAGGGAGACAGGACATCTGGCTTAGTAAGCCTCATGTCCTCTATGCATAGAACTGGATTTGAAAACAAAACAAAAACCTGGGTTATCCAGCTAATTATTAAACGTCACAAGATATACAAGTGAGTGTAAAGGTGTAAAGCTATGTTTTCTTGGGCCTACCTAATCAACACCTGTTGTTCTAGCTTCTTTAGGAAAAAAAGGGTCATATAATCTTATCAGAAAGTTGAGAAAGGGTAGGGAAAATCAAAAGCAAGACAAGAGTTCTCAGAAGAAATAAAAATGGAATATTCTTAATTCCCTACCAATCTTACAGAGAGCAACAGAGACTAGGCTTAAGTACCTCTTATGACATGTACTCTAGGGCAGGGAAAGATGAATGAATACAGGATGAATGAATACATCAGAAGCTAACTAGTTTGATATGGAATGTCTTAGTCTTTCTCCTGGCCTAAATGCAATACACAGGAATTTCTATGGCAGTACTACTTTTAGATGAGCAGGATTCTAAACAATGTACGATTTTTCTGTCAGCTTATGCTAACAACATATTTGTCATTTTGCTCACAGACAATAGTTTTAGTTACTACAGTAAATCTAAACGTCAAACCACTGATCTAACAGAAAGAAAATCATGTAAGTTAAAGTACACATTTACTAAGCAGAGGGAAAAAATTACACTAAGGAGAAACATTACCTCCTGTCTTCCCCCAGAGCAAGCCAAGGACAGTGGTGTGTCCTTGGTTCTTTCTGACTGGGCTTCAATATCTGCACCATTGTCCAGCAATATTTCCACAACACCAACATGACCAGCTGTTGCAGCCAAGATGAGTGGCGTAAAACCTGGAGAAAAATAATAATCTCACTACATACTAAGCAAAACACACCAATACTGTTTCCCAGTGTATCCAACCATCAAATAAAGCTAAGAGATAATACTTCTAAACGTTTAAAACTTTTTGTCAATATTCAAAAAATAAAACAGAAGCAGGCCTACCTTTCTTGTCTCGGTGCTCAATACTAGCGCCTCTCTCTAGCAGTGTTTGCACCAGTTCCTCATGGCCACCAGCACAGGCAAGCGTTAGAGCAGTGTCATGATTACTCTCAGTCTATAAAAAATTGTTGATAAGTTTATTAAATAATTTCAAGACACTGCTATCAAATACATGAAGATACACATGTACCAAATCAAGCATTTGAATAGCAAGATTTATTGATTTTTTTTCCCCCTCTATTAGTGGTCGAACTGTGAATCTTTTTAAGGCTACAAGTAATATTTCATGGGTAATTCTTAAAGCAAGCACCAGGAAAAAGAAGTATGAGTTTCAACCATATGCTATTTTCAGTTACTCGACTAAAAGAAATACTGTGGATTTACTTTCACTTCCAGCTGTTAATAGCATAACATAGACCAGATTTATTTTCCTATCTCAAATAACTGAAAAGAAAAAAGAAAGAAAGATATTCTTTGTAACGATAGTATTTAGACAGGCAGTGCAGAACAACGATCCCTGAGAATGGAAATGATTAACCCAACTTACGGCCTGGAGAGTTTTCAGGTCGCAGTACAGGTAACAGGGAGTCAAAAAGAGCCTGGCAGTCTCCCCAACTCAACACAGTTTGGAGAGGTCAAGGTGGCTAGAATTCATGGAGCAGATTACTGAAGAGGAGAGCACTGCAGAGAGAGAGTGTACTCCCAGAGAACTGCATAGGTTCCCCTCATGTCTTCAGTTGAGTTCTGATCAGCATATGGGCATGAGGAAATTATCCAAGGCCAGGGAAAAACAACCAGAGAGAATCAGGCTGAACAACACCTAGAGCTCAACACACAGGGTCAGGAATAGTTTGGTCCCACCAGCCAGAGAAGAAAGACCTCAAAACAAAGATCTCATATCAAATAGAATCCTCAATACTAGGGCCAAATTAGCTATTGTGGACCCACCTAAACAAACTGAGAAGCCTTGAAATGAAAAAAAAAATCATTTCCAAGTAACTTAGCAGTGTTTGAAAACAAAGCTCCAAAATAATATAAAGGAACAAAAAATATCAAAAATTACGGAGCATTTTGAAACAGAAAGACTATTATAATGAGACATGACACTGTATATGTACAATTTGCTTCTGACTTCTGCTAATGGTTACACTCTACCATAGTTTAAATGCTCACCTAGTGAACTATCTAATTCCTCCTGCTTTTAGTACTGCAAATGTGTGCTATTCAAAAAGGTAACTACTAGCAACATGTGACTACTGGTACTTGAAATATGGCTAGTATAACTGAGGAACTGAATTTTTAAATGTATTTAACTTTAAGTAATTTAAATTTAGTAACTCCAACATAAGAGGAATGTCTGAGCTCATGGGCTCGAGAATAGCCTGGAGAACTCAGTGAGACCTCATCTCTACAAGAAAGCAGAAAATTAGTCGGGCGTGGTAGTGCGTGCCTGTGATTCCGGCTACTTGAAAGGCTGAGGCGGAAGGATTGCTTGAGCCCAGCAGGTTGACACTGGAGTGACTGTGAGCATGCGTGCCACTGCACTCCAGCCTGGGGGATGGAGTGCGATGCCAACTCAAATAATAATAATAATAATAATAAATTTAATAACTAATAATCTAGTTATTGGAAAACTTTTAGGATGTCTGAACAACTTGAGTAAATGAATCTACTTTTCAACTGCACATTCAATCAAATCTAAATACAAATTAAGTATCTTGAATGAAGTCCAAATTGAAATACATTTTAAGTGGAATGAGAAACCTGGGAATGGGTTGCAGTTCTGGGATGAGGAACTTTTAGTATTAAAACCAGGAAAGCAAGCCGGGCTCGGTGCCTCAGCCTGTAATCCCGCGCCTTGGGAGGCTGAGGTGAGTGGATTGCCTGAGCCCGCGGGTTCGAGACCCACCTGGGCAACTTGGCGAGACCTCAACTCTACAATAAGTAAAAAGATCAGCCGGGCATGGTAGCGTGTGCCTGTAATTCCGGCTACTCGGGAGGCTGAGGCGGAAGGACTGCTGGAGCCCAGTGGGTCGAGGCTACAGTGGCCGGAAGCAGCCACTGCACTCCCGTCTGGGCATTGGATTGAGACTCAAACTCAAAAAAAAAAAAAAAAAAAAAAACCAGGAAAGCCCCAAGAAGACAAAAATGACTGACCCCTCTAGCTATAAGTGTAATACTCATACCAAATTGTAAAGACTTTGAGTATGAAATAAAAATACAAAATATTGTAATAATTTTGGGGTACTGATTACATGTTGAAACAACATAACGGATATATATATATTTTGTTTGTTTGTTTGTTTAATTAAATTTTTTTTTTGAATTGGAGTCTCACTCCTTCGCCCAGGCTGGAGTGCAGTGGCATGCTCAGCTGTCCCAAGCGTCGACCTACTGGGCTCAGGAGACCCTTCCACTTCGGCCTTCCAAGTAGCCATAACTACAGGCATGTGCTACCACGCCTAGCTAATTTTTGAATTTATTGTAGAAATGAGGTCTTGCCAAGTTGCCCAGGCTGTTTTCAAACACGTAGGCTCAGGCAATCCCCTCATCTTGGCCTCCCAAACTGCTGGGATTAGAGGCTAGAGCCACTGCGCCCAGCTGATATTATGGAAATATTAAGTTAAATAAAATAAATTCTTCAAATTCATTCCATCGTTTTTTTTTTTTTAATTTTTTTTTTAGTCAGAGCCTCACTCTGTTACACAGGCTGGAATGCAATGGTACCCTCATGGCTGCCGCAGCCTCAACCTGGTAGGCTTAGGTGATCCTTCTGCCTCAGCCTTCTAAGTAGCTGGAACACAGGTGAGAACCACCACGTCCAGCTAATTTTTTGATTTACTATAGAGACGAGGTCTCATCAAGTTGCCCAGACTGGTCTTGAACTCCTGGACTCAGGCGATCTGATTGCCTCCACCTCCCAAAGTGCTGGGATTCGAGGCATGTGTCATCATGCCTGGCTTTCTTTTTACCTTTTTTTTTTTTAAATTACAAATGAGTCTTACATTATTTTTCGACTGGACAGCACTGTTCTAAGCATCTTCCCTCAATTTCACATATACAACTCTATTATAGCATTTATCACCAATCTGCTTTATGTGTCTATCACCCTCAGTGGACTATAAACTCTTAGAAAGCAATGAAAATGTCTTATTCATGTGTGTATTCTCCACCTATAAGTGACGACGCTTTGCTCAGAAAACAATAAATGACAGTTAAGTAGAATGAATGACAATAGCCGTAAAGATGCAAGCACTATCACTAATAAACAAAGAATTATATATGAAAATGCGTACTTATCGTATTTATATATTTACAAAACATACATAATAAATATAAAAAGGAAAAGTATATTCTCCCATAAGGTAAGTAATTCTAAAAACCAAACTCCATTATAAAAAAACGAAAAACAAAAGACAAAAGGCAAAATCAGTAGAGTCAAGAAATAAGAAAAAGTCTACTAGCCAGTGATGAAGAGGGAGCCCGCAAAAGCTGCTCTGGAGAAGAGGCTGGCAGAGAGCAGAACTACTGACCACAGAGATCAGGGATGGCCACAAGGGAGAGACACATCAACTACAACAATGAAGGACATGAAACTTATGAGTAACGGCTCTGATTGTGTTCAACATTCGAGCTTTAGTTCAGGCTTCTAAGGAAGGAATGACTGCATCTGATTTCAGAGAAAAGAGACAAAGGCTCAGGGAAATAACTTCTTTTTTTTTTTTCTTTTTTGAGTTGGAGTCTCTTGCTGCCCAGGCTGGAGTGCAGTGGCATGCTGATGGTCACCAAAGCCTCAACCTGCTGGGCTTAGATAATCCTTCCGCCTCAGCCTTCCAAGTAGCTGGAACTACAGACACACGCCACCACATCCGGCTAGTTTTTAAAAAATTTATTGTAGAGATGAGGTCTCACCAAGTTGCCCGGGCTGGTCTCGAACCCCCAGGCTCAGGCAATCCTCTCGCCTCGGCCTCCCAAAGTGCTGGAATTACAGGCTGAATCACCACACCTGGCCAGAAAATAACTTTTGATGGCTATACAAGCTGGTAAGTGGTAGAGATGGGCTTTAAACAAACCAGGAAGATCTTGATAACAGAACCCTGCTCTCCCTACTATGTCACAAAACAGTGCTAAGGCACAGCAGATTGAGGCAAAATATAATGCTAAGTGTATCTATCTTATGTCCATTTTATGTTAGAGCATATGCAATCAGCAGAAGAGTCATCTTCATGACTAAAATTCCTACAGTGTTTTAAATTGCAATTTAGGAAAGCAGTGTCAATCTCAAATAGAAAATGAAGAGACATACACAAAATTTGAAAAACATAAGCATGAAAAATGTTAGTGGATCAGTAAAATGTTTTTCTCCCATATTGTAAAACAAATTCAACAGACATTTATTAATATTTTATAATCAAAGCACTCTGCTAAGTACTCTAGGGTTGACAGAGATAATATAGGCCCTGCTCAATAGGAGCTTACTGATTTCTACACAAGGCAAATTTGGGTTCAAGCTAAGAAAGAAGTATAAACAACATATTATGAGATTTCAAAAACAATTATTTAAAAGCTAAAAAAGGAGACCTGGTCAAATTCCTTGTGGAACTAAAGTTTAAAAATGGGTAGCTCCATTGTGTTTCTTCATTAAGGAGAAATAAAACCAGTATTTTATTGTTATCGTTTAAAACAACAATTAAATAATTTGAAGAGTCTGAAGTGAGGCTTCCATCTCCCAAAATGCATACCTGAACAATCCCAAAATAGTAAAAAATATTACCCTGCTTTGCAATACATGAGGAAAGAAACTAAGTGATACAAAGTTTGGGTTAACATTAACATTTACTTTCTCATGACTGAGAAAGTGAACAAAAAAACAGGTGTCTTGAATATTGCTGACCAAAGAGATAATGGTAACAATACATATGATGATATTCTAGAAGGCAAAGTGTCACTTAAAGAAAAGATCCTAGCTGGGCATGGTGGCTCATGCCTGTTATCCCAGCAGGCATGAGTGAGGCGGAGGTGAGAGAATTACCTGAGTTCAGGGGTTCGAGACTAGTCTGAGCAACATGGCAAGACCTCGTCTCTACAATAAATAAAAAAGTCAGCCAGGCATGGTGGTGCATGCCTGTGGTTTTAGCTACTTGGAAGGCTGAGGTAGAAGGATCACCTGAGCCCAGCAGGCTGAGGCTGCAAGCCCGTGAGCAGGCACTGCTCTCCAGCCTGGGCGACAGAGTGAGACTCCAACTCAAAAAATAAATTAATTAATTAAATTAAGTATGGATCATTTGACTCAAATTGTACTGCACAAAGTTTCATTAGTCAAGTAGTTACATTCTTTGTCATACATCTGAGAGAAAGTCCCAAAATTAAAAAAAGGAGACATGCCCAGAGCTTTGTTAAGAGCTTATCCAGGTTTATATAGCCTAAAGAAAATTACCATGTAGCCTAAGATATCATGAAATATACAAATCCATATCATAGCAGGTGTTGTTATGATGCATTCTGGCTTATAAAAAAAGTAGTATTAATATTTAATCTTAATGTATTTAATATTTAATATTAATAAAAAAATATTCTGTAAGTTACCAACATGACTATGTATGGGAGTACAGAATGAAAAAACAAGAAATCATAAGATAGATGGCAAAACTGAAGGAAAAGATTTTTAATTAGCCAAAATGCAGGTAAAAAAGCATATCTAAACTGTCTATAAAAAAAGAACTTTGTCTATTAATTACTCTTAATGTAATTCAATTACTTTGAAATCTAATAGAATTTAAAGAGTTGAATTTTCTTTAGACCTTCATAACCTTCACAATCTCAAACATCTCATTCTCTAATCAAGTAGGCTTAAAAAGGATAGTAATTTAGGTTATTTAATACATGAGACTAATCAGTATATATATAAATATATATATAAATATATATAAATAACCTATCTAAAACCAGTTCATATAAACAAGAAGAATGTATGTATTTTTATTTATTTTTCTGAGCCACAGTCTTACTCTGTTGCCCGGGCTGGAGTGCAATGGTATGATCATAGCTCACCATAGTCTAGACCTCCTGGGCGCAGGTAGACCTTCTGCCTCAGCCACTCACATAGCTGGGACTACAGCGGCATGTGCCTAGCTAAATTTATTTTTATTTTTGTAGAGATGAGGTCTTGCTAGCTAGGTTGCCTAGATTGGTCTTGAACTCCTGGAATCAAGCAATCCTTTCACACTGGCCTCCCAAAGTGTTGGAATTACAGGTGTGAGCCTAGCCGAGTGTATGTTTTTTTGTTTGTTTTGTTTATTTTTTTGAGCCAAAGGCTCACTCTGTCACCAAGGCTGGAGTGCAGTAGCATGCTCATGGCCACTGCAGCCTCAACCTGCTGGGCTCAGGCGATCCTTCCATCTTAGCCTTCCAAGTAGCTGAAACTACAGGCATCCGCCACCACGCCCAGCTAATTTTTTGATTCACTGTAGGGAAGAGGTCTTTCCAAGTTGCCCAAGATGGTCTCGAACCCGTGGGCTCAGGCAATCCTCTCACCTTGGCCTCCCAAACTGCTGGGATTATAGGTGTGAGCCATCATGCCCAACCCAAATGTATGTATTTTAAAGTAGAATACTTTAATGGCAGCATTATAATTGGTAATTTTTGCTGGCCTCCTTAATTTCTCCTGCTAAATTACTGTGATGAAACTGTTTCCACATCACAAAAGCAACAGGAAGAGAAAAAAATATCCAAATAATATTTATACCATTAAACGTGATACATAATTTCACATACTTCACAATTTGAGTCTTTTTTGAAGATACAAGGTCTCACTTTGTCGCCCAGGCTGGAGTGCAATGGTATAGCGATAACTCACTGCAATCTTGTCGAACTCCTGGGCTCAAACAATTTTCCCACCTCAGCCTCTTGAGTAGCTAGGACTACAGGGGTGTGCCACCATCACCGACTAATTTTTTAAACATTTTTTGTAAAGAGGGGTTCTTGCTATGTTGCCCAGGCTGGCCTAGTAGAACTCCTGGACTCAAGCAATCCCCAGTCTCAGCCTCCTAACGTGCTGGGACTACAGGTGTGAACCACGGAGCCCGGCCTGGGACAAGTTTTACAACTCATGAACAAAACATTGGGTTCTTTCTCACTTTTAGTACTGCTGGAATCAATCAAATTTCTCACAATAAAATACAACAAAATATTCAATTCAGTAATATTCAGTACTAACCAAGTCAGACTTATTGTTTCATATAAATGGCTACACCACTCAAGTAAAATAAAAATAAAGATCTGAACTATGCTATCAAAACGTACAATGAAATAGAGCCGAATAATTCTTTCAAGCAATTATTTATTAACGTTTCCTAATTGACCTCGATTATCAGCACAGTATGAAGTATTAATCTTTTTTTTTTTTTTTTGAGTAGGCGTCTCACTCTGTCACCCAGGCTGGAGGGCAGTGGCATATTCCTGGTCACGGCAGCCTTGACCTGCTTGGGCTCAGGGGAGCCTTCTGCCTCAGCCTTCCAAGTAGCTGGAACTACAGGCACATGCCATCACACCCGGCTAATTTTCTGACTTATTGTAGAGATGGGGTCTCACCAAGTTGCCCAGGCTGGTCTCGAACCTGTGGGCTCAGGCAATCCTCTCATCTTGGTCTCCCAAAGTGCTGAGAGTATAGGCATGAGCCACCACACCCGGTCTTTAAGTATTAATTTTAAGTGTTTTGAAAATATCCAAACTTGATCCAACAGAACTGTTCTGAAAGTTAGAGAGCCTGTGGCACACCCTTGCACATAAAAGGTGATTTTTAGTTGTATAGCATAGGTTTGAGGACCCTTATAAAGAATGCACTCTTTGGCATTCATCAATGTCCAGAAATTAAACATGTGATTCCTGCTAACCTTTGTTAACAACATTAGTTGCAGTTCAAAACGTTCCACTAAAGGAGTTGAAGACATGACCATTTTCCAGAATCATTAGCACTGAAAAGGAGTTATGGTTTGAGGTTTTAAAAAATTAGCATTTCTTTTGTTCCTTCTTTACATTTCGATGTAAATACGCAAAGAGAAAAAACATATTATCCCTTATCATTTAGTGGACACATTTCTGTGATCTAATTTACCAAGTCAATAAAATTCAAATTCAATGTTCACACACTAAAGTTAAAAACAGAAAACAAGGTAGCATAGGGCAGTGGTTAACAGCATAAATTCTAGAGCCAGAGTGCCTGTTCAAAAGCTGGTTCCACCATTAATTAGCTGTTTGGCAAGGTAGTTAGTATCTCTATGTATCAATTTCCTTAAATGTGAAATAAGAAATTATAATAATAGTACCTACTTCATGGGGTTATTACAAAGATTAAGTTAAAGAAGTTCATACCTGTCAAGTTTTAGTATTAGAAAATGTCTATCTTTCAAAACAGATGAATCTTGGTATTTTTTTTCCATTATATTATATCATTTGTCTGTTATGCACAGTATTATCAGGCATAAACCAAAATATCCATTATGGAAGAGCCCATAAGATTTTTATTTTATTATCAAAACAAATACTTAGCTGGACTGAGTACAAAAGAATCTTGAGCACTTAACGTACTAAAGTGAGAAAAATGGTAAACAATTATTTCTAAATATTATTGTGCATGTTTTTTTCAAAGCAGGAACATTCTAATATCTATGTAAGCATTTTTAGTAACATTCCACAGAAACTAGTTTAACTTGGTTTGAACACAACAAATAAAAAACCTTGATGTGGAGATCAGATAAAGACAGGGGTTTTAAAGAGCAACAGCCAAATCTTTCTACACAAGCATGCCTACTATTCTTAAAACACAAGTTTCTAAAAAATGTTTGTAATTTTTAAAAAAAATATGTGACTTCTCCGTAATTAACTTATAATACAGTGATAGTTGAGTGATACAGTCAGGTACATTCATTTCACCATCACTACAATAATTTCAAATTAAAATAATCACACCTGGACAAACTTTTTCTGTGCCTATTTTGTTTGAAAATACTTCTATTAAAAAAAAAGAGCGGAGTCTTTGAAGTCAGACTGAGTTTGATTACTACTTCTTAGCTAAAAGAGGTAACTAAGCAAAATGCTTCATCTGTGTCTGAGCCTCAGTGTCCTCATAAGGGAGATGCATATTAAGGGTTGCTACTTGTATCTAGTATGGGGATTAGATGAAACAATTCCTTAAAAATAGTCCCTGGCAATTTTAAGTGCTTAAAAGACAATTTAGCACAAATAAAACAAGAGACAATAAATAAGAGAAATGAAATTCCTTTTTACAGTATTACAAAGAGAAGCATTTTAATAAAAACAGGACTTTATTTCATTTTTAATAGGTTAGGAGTATATGCCCCTTATTGGTCCATACAAAATACACACACACACACACACACACACACACACACACACTCACATACACACAAACTCACTCTCTCCCTCCCCCCTAAAATTCAGACTTCATTATCAATAATTTATCAAATATAAAACTAAGTTTTATAGTGTTCTCCCTCACCCCAGGTATCAATAAAACTACAAAAACTAAATAAACTGCAAATATTTCTCAGTCCGGAAGGCCAAATATCCTTGAACTTTTCAGCAATCTTAAGCCAGATCTCTTAGCCTTTATTCAGGAAAAAGTATACTCTATTCTTTTCAACTTTACCTTTGCTCTGGGACTTCATGGTAAACTAATCATAAAAAAGAAAACAAAAACAAAAACAAAACTATACTTAATACCTCTCAAGCATTCTAAAGCTTAACTTAAATGATGTAATTTTGTTTCCCTACACTATTTCTCTAGATAATCTGAAGAGGTAAGTGCTTGGAATCCCATAACAGCTAATTTTTATAGATACAGACACACAGACTCACTATGTATTTCAATCAGCAAGATCAGAATTTTCAAAGATGATGTAAATGCAATTAAGAATATACAATATATAAAAAATCAAATCTACAAATGTTAGAACCTTGTTTCTTTTACACGTCATTCAATATATATTTTAAAGCTTATCTTCTAATTTACTATTAGAATACACGCACTAACCTTAATTAAGTTATTTATTTTTACAACCTCTTCTAAAATTTAAAAAAAAGATTATTTGATGGCCTTGGAAATCAGACCATAACATAATTATCAGTAATTGTCTATATTTAGTATTTCATTTTTTTAAATGTAGATTTTAATTAATTTAAACTGTGGCTCAAGACTTTGCCCAGAGACAAAGCAGTCTAACATGGCTTAAATCACTAAATATTAATGTTTTTACTGATGGTATAATTCCAATGAACAACTAACCCTCTTAAACTTGGGGCTTACCTGTGCATCAATATCAATGGCAGGGTAGATAGGTAGCATGGCTGAAGGAGAGATGATAGGACTTGGAGTTGGAGTCTGAGGTTGGGAAATGGAAGCTGCGATACTGTGGGTAGGAGTGTTTGACATTGCAGATGCTCTTCCACTGACTGCTGTTGAACAAAATAACTGCACTTAATAAGGATGAAACACTGTTAGGTAACAGTAAGAAATATTTATTAGAAAATACTTCAAGACTTTACAAAACAAAATGTCTACAGGGAGACTACCATAGACTAATAACTCATTTTCCTGGTTATTTTTGACTGGATGAGAGTCTAAAATTATAATGCATAGAGATTAACTCAATTTCTAAATAATAATCCAGGTGAAAAACAAATTGCCCTCTTATAAGTAGTCATAAAACCATAATTCAAAATAACCCTGACAATAAAAATATTTTTATATATTAAAATTAAATATAAATGCAAATGGAAAGCTGTCCATTATGTCTTCTTAATTAGTAAAGGAATAAAAAGTAAAACAGTCAAGATCAGAATGGAGACAATGTAGTTTTTAACTTGACAATTTCATACTTCATATTCTAGAACTAATAAACTTAATATCACTGTTTGGGAGGGGAAACCTCACTATTCACAATCACTTAAAACACAACCTACACTTCTACTAACTGTAGATAGGGAGATGCTATTCTGCACTGTAGCCTTGTATATGATAGTACAGCCAAATATGAAAATTTGATCTTTACACCCAAATAGAGTTTCTGACATGAAGAATTTTTCTAAGGGCATTAAAATGCTCACCAATCAATCCAGCAATCACACTGACTCATGAGGACAACATTTAAAGATTATAGAAATAAATGTATATACGTGATCATGCCTCAGATATGGACTGCCAGCTCTTGTAAGCATGGTTTGCTATGATGCTACTGTCATCAAAACATGCAACTTAAGAAAGGGCTAACTGGGTCAGTATTTGAAGTGGGAAAACTCCAAAGATAGTGGCATCTGATAAACTGTAGATTCAGCTGAGGGTATTTTATCCCCTCATCGACTCGTTTCTGGAATTGACATGTATACATCATCTCTCCTATACCCATTAAAAATGCTATGGTATTAAAATATGGGCAATTAATCTTTGAATGGTCAACAACAGTGTAGATGTGTGTTACCAAAGTAGTTATCGACTACATAAACAGAAACAATCATGATTCACAATTGGATCTGAAACTAGGCAAAAGAGGTTATGATCCTGCCAAGAATAAAACTGAAATTGATCTTATAACAATTATAAACATGATTGTAAATTAAGAAATATATTTTACATGAAATCCTTAGTTCAGGCACAAACATATACTATACATTATAGCAACACACATTCTATAATTATACATTTTTAAGTCCACTTAAAAGCCAAAGGAAAAACAAAAGAGAAAGCAAAGCAAAACAAAACAAAACATTGTTTGAATCCTTCGGGATCCAGACCAATAGAAAAGGGCATGTACTAATATATTAAATTGATCATCTAGTAACCTTGATATTATTACTCCATATTGATAGTTTTGTATGTTACGAAAAAAGATTGAGATAATTTAAATGACATTTTCTATAAATAAGTTTCAAAATAATATAAAATCTATAGCCCTTAAAATATATTCCATATCTCCCTTAATTGGATTTTCATAAATGGAAATGCTAAATACAAAAAAAAGCTTAAACAGGATGAACACCAGTCTGTCAAAATTACTGATTTTTATTTCATGTTAGTAAGCAGGTGAAAAAAAAATGCATGCTTTATTGTTAAATGACTAAATTAAAATTCACATTCCAACTGGAATGACTTCTTTTTAAAAACCTACTACAATTAGAGAGTTTTACTGTTTTGTTTGGGCAAATTGGTTGTTCTTATCACCTCATCCAAAAGGAGATAGGAAAAATCAATTCTCTAATTTCATTTCCTTTGGGTACCTATGAAACTGGCTGACTAAAATTAAATAACTGCCCATCTTCATCCATTCTCTACACTTAAAAGTAACAAATGTAAACATGCAGTACCTAAAGGACTCTGGTAAAAATCTTTACATATGGGGCTTCATTTTAGGGTTAGGGTTAGAGAAGGGAGAACCACATGCTCAGAAAAGTTTTAGCATCGAGTAGGAAAAAGGGAACTTGAGACCATAGCAAAGGCAAGGTGTTAAGACAGGTTAAACAGGGAACTGATTTGCTTTGCAAGTATGAAGAACAGGAAAGACAGACAATTTTGGTTAGCTGAGTACTAGAGGAAAAAAAGACCAAATCTTATGAGAGAAGTTTAATAAACGGGGACTAAGAAATACAGAGCAAAGACTATGCTAGAGAAAGTGAAAGAAGATTTTGAGCCTAATGAAGTGGTAATATAGTAAAAATCCCAAAGAAATCAGTGAAAGTGACTATTAGTCAACTGAAAGGACAAACCCTACCAAAGAAGAAGTTTAAAGAACGAGGCCACAGAAGTAAACGCATGAGTAAATGTGTATGTGCACATGCACGTTACCAAGGATGAGTTGCAGGTAGGTAGGAGAATGTTTTTAATCCTGCTCTTCCTCTTGGCTATCTCTCCTTTCCCCACAGAAATGAGCATAATAAAAAAGCAAAACACTTTTATAGTGTGACAAGCATTTTTCATGTTTCCTAAAAAGCTAGATGCATTTGAACAATTTTTATATGGGAACACCTAGATAGAATTGTTTTTTTTTGGTATATGAATCAACAGAAAAGCAACTTTATAAACCTCGGGTAATCCTGATAAAAAAACAATTATACAACTGGCAAATCATTGTTGACAATGCCCAAGCACATCAGGTAAACTCTCATAGCATATAAAATTTGCTTCAATATCCATTAGTATGGAATGCCCATTCTTCATTTAAGTGGCTAAGTAATATTTAACTCTATACATCCTTTGGTAGCTTGATCAACATAATAGAAAAAGCACTATTATGATTTAAATTAATGGTCATGGACATAGTATCAAATTTGGGATTTTGACTAGTGTGTTCCAATTTTCAAAGGATATTTAATAATATGTAATTATATTTCCAATTTTTATAACCAGCTAGTGATGATTAGTGATTTGCAAATCTACAGAAAAATTTATAGTCATCAACATAAGTCTTATAATTCTTCCTACTTACTAATTATTACTAGAATTTTTTCCAATGTATTTATTTCACCTTTAAGATCAGCAGAGGTGATTGGAAAACTTTAGAGTAATTTTTTTTTTTAGATGAGAAAATATGGTTTATTTAGAAAGTAAATGAGAGAGAATGAGAGGACGGAAGGGGGCCAAAGCTTAGGAAAACACGGCCTGGCCATAGCTCAAAGAACACATGGCTAGACCATAGTTTAGTATAGCAATACAATGACCTAGAGTAATTTTTAAATATAAAATCTGTCTCACCATCTGGTTTCTTAGCATCTGAAAGTTATCTAAAAGCTACATATACAATTTAGTTTTCTACTATTCTTTTAAAAGGTGAAACTTAAATTATGTATAATCTCATTATAATGTATAATGCTATTAAACCAATTTTAAAATTAGAAAAAGGCAAGGCAATAATCTCCTGTAGAACAATAAGTAAAAAAGGGGAAGAGATCAGATGAAAATTATCAAAATCCATCTGTTTACCCCCTTTGTTCTTCCCCTTTCCAAATTTTTCTTTCTTTTTTTAATAGTGCAAATTATCCTTCTTACTATAGCATTCTTAATGGCTTATAAAATGGCTCCACTATTTCATTACAGAACTCACAAAAAATTAGTACCAAAAACCAGAAGCACTTAAACAACCTTCTAAAATATTTCTTCTTGCCAATGAAACTAGGTATAATAGGATAAAATCTTTCTGGCTACACACCTAAAAATATATTATTGATGATACAAGGGACCACATCTTTCCATGATAGAAAGAAATTACAAATTACCATTCACAGGGGTCAGAATCACTAGCGTACAGTACAATCAAACCCTACTTGGTTTGGTACTTTATTAATTTTGTAGAAGTGTTTAAGTTTTTTTTTTTTTTTTAATAAGCATCAGGTTTGAAGTCTGATCCGTTAGGATATGAAGTATTTCTGTTTACAAATAAGCTTCCTGATGTGTCCTACTAGTTTTATACTTCAATTCTATCAATTTTCCATTATTGGTGTGAATACAGAAGCAAAACGCCAAAATTCAATCTTAATATTCTGAACTTAAAGGGAAAAAATAAAAACAAAACCAAAAATCAAACACCAATCCCACTACCGAAAAACCTAGATTCCCAGGCTACCAAGCTAAGCCAGAAAGCTTCAGTCACATTGAATGCGCTAATCTTTAATTCGACCTGTATCCGTCTGAGAACTTCTGAGACTGAACTAATATTTCTAAAGAGAGACACTGGTCAAGAGTCCAAAAATAGTTCTCAAGTTGGGTAATGGCAAAAAATTCTGGCACACTCTTACTCTCCTTAAGCAAATCATATTTGATACCTGCTCATAACAATATAAACCCACCTGCCATGATGTCATCCAGCGTGTCATTGAGGGTCTGAGCAGGGCTGGCTACCATTAACCCTTGTTGTGTTTCTGTCAGAATTCCTTGCCCCAGCCCTGCCAACTGTGCTTGGCCCAGTACTGGCTGTCCAACTATTACTCCTTGCAGTTCTGTAAGATTTGCGATGGACCCCGGAGGCAAGGGACCTGCCGCCAGAGGCAAAGCTTGAGGCATCGCCAGAGGCTGGATTGGTGCAAAACCCATTTGAGCAGCAGTCTGCTGGGGTTCATCTTTAAGCAAAACTGGATCCACTTGCTGTAATCGTGCATAGTCTCCCTCAGAAAGCTGTTCTCCAACCCCAACAGGAGTTAGCAATCCCAGGTGTTGGCAAGATTGTTGCTGTTGCTGCTGAAGTTGAATTCTTTGAGCTTTAACCTCTAGATACTGCTTTTTTAGCTGCTGCTGAGTTTTCAGTTGTAACTCTCGCTCTACTTTCTGTAGTTCCTCCAAAATCTTTTGTTTCTTCTGAATTTGTTCCTCCCTCGTTTTGTTCAGCTCCTCGATCTTCTCCTTGGTAAGTTGGTCAGCATGAGCCAGTTCCAAGGACTGCAGCTGTGCATTCTTTTCTATGGCTTCTTTTATCCTCTGTTCCAGTTCTGTTAACTTTCCCTGAGCCTCTTCTACAATGCTCTCTGGAGACTGATTGGTGATGTAACCCTGTACATCCTGGCTGTTTGCTGGCAAATGGCTGCTGGACTTTTGTTTAGAAGCAGCTGTGTGAAAAAGAAACCCCCTCAGAAGTGCACATGAATGGCATCCTCATTACAGAGTTACTGTTGGGAGGTTTAGTGCCAACAGTTATGCACCAAGTTATCACATCCAGAGAAGGTGAAAATGCACTGTTAAAAAGTTAAAAACAAATCCACCTTCTTTTTCACAAATATAAAATGTATGTATTTTATGTGCATAATCTTTGGAAATTAATTTCAGAATTTTTAAAATATCACATGGTTAAAATTAGACAATAAGAGGGATGCAGGTTTGTGATACCTAACTGGTGCAATTCAAGTAAAATCTAAAACTATGTGTAGATATTTCATATGGTCATAAAGATGTAAAAATTCACCATAAGAACAGAACAATAATGCTAAATTATTAGAGTGCAGGGAAAACTTAGACCTCTAAGTCAAGGTTTTTCCACATTTGATAGTCTGTGCCTTTTAAACACACACACATACACACAAAGAATACCGAAACCACTGAGAAGTACCAAGAAATTAAAATCCAACTAAAATATATGTCTTTGTTGGGGCCTACAATCTTCAAGACTGATATAGGCAAGATATAAATTCACATATTCACACAGCTACCTGGCCAGTAGAGAACTGGGATTCAGTTTCCCTGGAAGAAAAGATGCTGGACTATGCCATCCACTGTATCTTCTGACAACCAGGTGAATAGACAGATCTGGCCATAGGTAGAGCAATCAATTGTTTGCTATACCAATTGAAAAAGGTGCCAAGGCTCTAGGCTGGTAGTACTGATTGAAAAGAGCTGGTGGAAATACTTGTTGGTAAAAGAATATAGGTAGCCAAAAAACAAAAAATAAAAACTGCATTGGGTCTTCAGGTAAAACTTGAAAAAGGAAAACTGAGTCAAACTGGTAGGTGTAATGTTTGGGGACATAACTTAAGAACATGCATGGTGTAACATCCACAAGTTAAATATGGACCTCAGAATTCTAGAGAAATAAACAAGCATATATGAAGTAACTTTGAATTATTGATTGAGAAAAGGTAGCCCACATATAAAATGTATATTAAACCAGCTATACTAAAATAAATTTTAATATGTGATCCATCCTGTTAATCTTATGCCTTATGTCACTACAGAGATTTAAATAAATAATTTACAAAAATATCACCCAACTATACCCAGCTTAGCATTTTACATAAATAAAAATTACTAGTTATTAAAGGAAATCATGGATAATAAGAAATGCATCAAAGATGAGCATCTGCATTTCTCCTGCTAATACTTCAAATTCTAGCAGAAACTGTTGCTATTAACTATCTTCTCTTCCAACAATATGATTTTCTCATTATTAAAATATTTTTAATTATACCAACTCAGTAAAATTTCTTTTTGTAGAAATGACTAAATTTTTTGTAATTTCATTTTTACCTGGACACCAAGTAAAAAACAGTCCTTAAAATATAACTGACCTTTATTCCTGATGGGAAGAGTGGTGGCAACATTGGCAGGTGGTTTGTCAGGCTCCTGAGGTGGAACAACCATGGGCAGTGCTTGAACCGGTACACGAGGAGCCTAAGACAAAGATACTAATTCATTATTAGTGTCCTACACAATCCATTAGACATAATGATTTAAATGAAGAATATGTTAGAGGCTTATTCAAAATATTTTAGTATACAATTTAAACAATGATATATTTGCTTAAAATATGTTAGTATCAAACTACTTTATGTTGGTATCTAACTATTTTCCGTGACTTTTTAGTGGGTTTTGAATTCAAGTTGTTATTCTGACTTAAGAAAGTAAAGCAAAATCCTATCAATCTAGAATCTAAATGTTACACTAGATGTTCACTAATTACATCAAGTACATATTTATAAAGAGAACTACATATTATAATAAAAAAACCAATTTAGTTTAAACTCAAGCTATGAGTGAAAGGGTTAGGATAAAGAAGTTATAAAATAAAATGCTTTAATTTTGAATCTTACCCTATTTAAATCGTGGGATGGGGGGGTTAACTGAGTGACATCTGGTGGAGGGGCTGAAAGCAAGTTATTAGGATAGTCCAAAAGATAGCAAACAACACTTGTATGGCCACCTTTTGCTGCTTCTATCAACATAGTCGAGCCATCCTAATACAGTAAATATGGAAGGAACAAAAAGTGAAAAAAGTAAGTTAGTTTATACAATCATTTAGGAATATAAAGCCAACAGATTCCAGACACATTGAAATCACAGATTTAGCAAAGAACACTTTCCTCTAATAAAAAAGAAAATTTATACTTAGAATGCCATTATAAATGGAACCTGTAGATGTTATGTTGTAATGTTCAAGAGTACAGAATTAATTCACAATGCTTCCTGAAATATTTGAGTTACATACTTTCAAACGGTGAGTAGGATCTGCCCCATGAGCCAAAAGTAGTTCCACTACTGCCAGATGACCCCCTGCACAAGCTAGGGAC
Source organism: Tarsius wallacei (assembly GCA_963574415.1). Taxonomy (NCBI): domain Eukaryota; kingdom Metazoa; phylum Chordata; class Mammalia; order Primates; family Tarsiidae; genus Tarsius; species Tarsius wallacei. The sequence goes on along the minus strand of CAUYQG010049510.1, from coordinate 14,870 downwards.
AGTACAGTGTGGTCATTATTAGCTGTGGTTCTATTCACGTTTGCTCCTAAAACAGACAAGGCATGGAAAATCATGTTAGGAAAATTATATTTCTTAAAATTATGATAAATTTTAAAACCATAAAGAGTAGAGAAAATAATATAATGAAACCCCACATTCCCAATACCCAGCTTCAAATATAAACACACGGCCAATCTCATTTTACATATACCCACATTAATTCTCCCTGATCTTGAATTCCTCTAAAGTAAATCTCAGACAAATATGATATAATTTGGTCCATAAATATTTCAATATGCACCAAAAGATATTAAAAGAATCCTCTACTAATGTAATCACTGTTTCAAAAAAGCAAAATATGAGATCTTATTTATATTTTAAGTTCTGCAATAGAAAAGATGACTGAAAAGCAATAAAAATAAACCATACTATCCTCTATGGGCGAAACATGTAGAGAATAAACACAAAATAGAAAGTAAGAGTAGAACCATCTTTTTTCACTAGAAAATATCTGAGAATAAAAACAGGTACATTCTCCTCCCCATATTCAAGTATGAATCTCTCCCTGATTTGCATTACTGTGCCAGGTAATGTGGGAAACAGAAATAAAACAGCAGAAACTGGAATCAAATTTATTAAAATTAATCAAAGAGAGGGCCAGTGATTATATACATAATTCCACTCTTGAGAATACTGATTTATGCCTAAAATAATTTGATCATAAGTTATTTCTAATTTTCTTTACCTATAAATAATTACAAACTTGGGAATTTCTTCAGCATTCTTAATAAGAAAAAAATGGTATTTTATTGCCTTTTAAAATTGCATATGGCGTACACAGTCTTTCTTTTATCAAGGTAGAATCAAAAGTAAAACCTTTAATTTTCTATACTTAAAAATATAATGAACTCTGCATAAAAAACTGTTTCGACTAGAACTTTTGTCATAAATACCTAAGAAATAACTTAAAGTAATAGTATGATCTCTTTTATTTTATTTAGTCCTTAAAGTCTTTGGTATATAAACTAGAATTACTGATCATGAATGAAAATCCTCATGCACTTTGCCATATTTGTCACATTTCAATTGTGAATATTTTTTGTACTTTATAACCATCTCCCTATATTTTATGAAGAAGGAAACGTAGGCCCAAGGAACTATGCAGTAGGAAAGGTATTTTCTACAAATTTTTCAATGGCAGAAACACCATAAAAATCTAGGTTTCAAAATAATACCATATTAGATAAACGTAACAAACTTTCAGTTATCTAAACCTTCAATTTTTACATAGATAAACTTTTCTTTATAGACGCGATTCTCAACAAGGGCACTTCTTGGTATAACAATTCTTTGTAGTTTGGAGCCGGTTTGTGCTTTGCAGGATACTTATCAATTATCAACGCATGAAACAACAGTAGCAACCAGTCCCGTGTGGTAACTCCAACAATGCCCTTTAAACCTAAACCTCTGAATGTCTGAGGGAACAGGTGGACACCTTTGGGGTGGGGAGTTTTACATAAACCTACCTTTACTGATTAAGAACTGAACAGTACAAACATGACCAGCTCTTGCAGCTTTCATTAAAGGAGTTCTTCCACCTTCAGATTCATGCTCCTGTTTAAAAAATACAGATTTAATGGAGATGTCATTGCTAGTGAAATCTTCTTTTTCATGAAAATCAAAAGGAAAATTTTAAATACCTCAAATTAGTAACTTTTTTTTTTTGTTTCTGAGTTGGAGTCTTTACTCTGTTACCCAGGCTGGAATGCAGTGGCACACTCATGGCCACCACAGCCTCAGCCTGCTGGGTTCAGGAAATCCTTCCACTTTAGCCTCCGAGTAGCTAAAACTATAGGCGTACGCCGCCATGCCCGGCTAACTTTTTTATTTATTGTAGAGACAAGGTCTCGTCATGCTTCCCAGTCTGGTCTTGAGCCTGTGGGTTCAAGCGATCTCTCCTCTCCACTTCCCAAAGTGCTGGGATTACAGGCATGAGGCACTGCGCCTGGCTTAAATTAGTAACATGTTTTATGGAAATAATTTAAAAAATGAAGTAATGGTCATGTGGTCCTGACATCCTCATCTAAATCTATATGGGCAATTTTTCTCTCTTTACACAAAGGATTGTGGAACTTGAATAATATAGATCTCTAGCACAGCCTTCTCCCAACAACCTATATGATTAGCATTATCCTCATCCACTTCAAGTGACTGTTCTTTCGTTAGTTGGTATCCTATCTCTATAACTTTTAGTAAGTACATACTTTCTTTACAGACTTCCTATTTTCTCTATTTTACCTTATTTAAAAATGATAATTTAAATGTTTCTGAAACCATCAATTATAATGTTACCAGGGCTTTCTAGGTCTCAAAAGGATGAAGAATCTACTGCATACTTGTAACTAATCTGAATCTTTCTGCCTCAGCCTTCCAAGTAGCTGGAACTACAGGCACACATCACCACGCCTGGCTGATTTTTTTATTTATTGTAGAGATGAAGTCTTGCCAAGTTACCCAGGCTGGGCTTGAACCTATGGGCTCAGGCAATCCTCTCACCTCAGCCTCCCAAAGTGCTGGGATTATAGGTGTGAGCCACCGTGCTGGCTGAAATTTAAAAATTAAGTAAATAAATCTCCTATATTTCCTTTTTCTTTTCTTTTTCTACATTCACATCTGATGAACAACTTTTTATTTTTCTTTAAAGCCATAGTCTAGGGTTGCCCTAACTGCCATTAATGAAGCAAGTAATAAAGATTACATTTCCGCATGTTTCATAGCTACACTGGAAATAGTTTCTATGATGAAGAAGTTCAAAGTCTAACAAGGGAGATATATGCATAAAACTAACTAAAATATAATATGGGTAATAAGTGATTCCAGAGCTGTACTAACACAGGCAGAACTAAAAAAAGACCCCAACAATATCTAACTCAACACTTTCTTTTCATAAATGAGAAAAGAGAAGTTAGATGAATTAAGTTTATGAAACTAGTTACTGGAGGAGCCTGTTGCTGCCTGAATGTGAGTTTCTGTCATAAACTATGATGGAAAGCACATTTACTTACTAATCACAGAATCTCAGCCCCATTAAAGTATTGGTGCTTACATTTTAACTAAAATCTACCTTTTGATGTCTTATTCCCCTACAGGCTAAATTGAAAGATGAAGCTATTTTACACATACCAATTTGCTTAATGCTTCCCTACCTATCAGGGTTAACTCATACCGTATTTTCCAACTGAAATGGGCCTTTTGTCACAATATTGCCATATCTACCTTTCTAAACTGTATCCAGCCCAAAATATATCTCTGATATGTGCCCTATCTCTTCTTTCTTTACTACTGCACTTTCGCCATATGCCATCTTAAGAAATGCCCTCTTATCGACCTCAGTATTTATTTCACCAGTTTTTGCTAAGTTATAAACTACTTACAGAAAAAGACTATTTATTAAATATTTATGCTATGTTTTTAACTCTTATTATTTAATCATGCCCAGAACACTGTAGGCACAATTTATATCCTATGTTATACCGAAATATCTCTAAGTCACATCTGTCTTTATATATACCAAATCAGAAAAGCTTCTAAAACAGTTAAGTAAATACCTAAAAGAAATTAATTTGTATTAATATCTCAAAACACATTTTCCTTTTTCTGTGATGCATGAGGAATAGGGCATAGTATAGTCCTACTAACAAAGAAAATAAGATTGGACCCTAAACAGTGTAGAATAATCTGTGACTAAATGATATAAAGAATGGTAAAAGACAAACATAAAGCTGGAAATACTTTTTGTCTATAATCTCTACGGTTTTTAATTAATTTTTTGTCTGTTAAACATGAAGACTTAGAAAGTAACACAGCTTACCAGATCTGCTCCTGCCTGAAGCAAGACATCTGCTACATCAGTATGACCATTTTCACAGGCATATGTTAGTGCTGTATCCCCTGTTGCTGTCGTTGCATGAACATTAGCTCCTGGAGTAGACAACAAATAACACATCGAATTAATAAAACAACCATAAGACATACATGGTGGACACAAAAATTTCTTCTAGATAAGCCATATCTCTTAAAATTACACAAAATAACCATATTCATTTCTAGAAAGAGAGAATATTCTCAGTTTCTTTAAAAGCAAACAAGCAAGAAAGAAACTACAAACAAAACTGCTTGAAATTAAAGCTGCAGATACTACAAATGGCAGTAAGATAAATCACTCAACATACACACAAAAATGCATCACACTTTCTTTTTTTTTTATTTTTTGAGTTGGCGTCTCACTCCGTCGCCCAGACTGGAGTGCAGTGGCCGCTTCCGGCCACCGTAGCCTGACCTGCTGGGCTCCAGCGATCCTTCCGCCTCAGCCTTCCGAGTAGCCGGAACTACAGGCGCGCGCTACCACGCCCGGCTGGTTTTTTTGATTTATTGTAGAGATGAGGTTTCGCCTGCCCAGGCGGGTCTCGAACCCACGGGCTCAGGCAATCCACTCACCTCAGCCTCCCAAGTCGCGGGATTACAGGCTGAGCCACCGAGCCCGGCTTCATCACACTTTCTTAAACACACATTTGGTGTATCATAAAATCATGAAAAACATTTGTATTATAACATTTTTACTTAAGTAAATAACGTAAAAAACTTCTCCCAAACACAAAAATGCCTACCTGCAGCTAATAAGTATTTAACTAACTCCAAATGACCCTCTTGAGCAGCTTCCATTAAAGGGGTAGAACACCCTAGCTCTATATCAGCTCCTGCCTTAATTAGAAAGTCTGCCACTTCCAGAAAGCCTCCACAGCAAGCCAGAGTCAGGGCAGTTTCTTGAGTTTCTTCTGTCTGTGCATTGATATTTGCTCCTAAAATAAAGATTCTAATTATTTTAAGAAAGTCATTAACTTATTTCAAAGATAAGCAAAACATAATTGTTTCCTAATAAGCTATACCTCAAAATGAATGTTTATATTACTATACTAAATAAGAGAATGCCTCTCCCCAACACCTGAGGCAATTAAAAATAAAGAAAACTATTAAAACCATATCCACTAGTCTGTATTTGATGTACAGCTAAAGTAATATTTATTCAGCTAGAAGGTACAAGTCAGGTGATAAAAGTATATCAGAAAAATAAGCTACATCCCTGCATTATAATTATTCAAAAATGATGATAAAGATAATGATGACAATTGACGATACTTAACATTTAATAAACTCTTACTATTTGTCAGGCAATATTCAAAGCATTTTACAAATTATTTAGGTATTATATTAGCTCCATTTTATAGTTAATAAAATTGAGATTAATTAACTTACCCAAGGTTACAACAATATTAACATCATCACTACTACCACCATCACCACAGCTAACACTTAACAGGTACTATAAGACAAGTACTGTGCTAAGAACTTTTACATATTAATTGTCACAACTCTACAGATGAGAAAATTGAGGCACAGGTTAGAAACTTGCCTAAAGTTATTGGCAAGTAGTGGAGCTGTGATTCAACCTAAGACGTCTGCTCCAAAACCTATGCTTTTCAAATTCTATTTAATATTAACTCTAAAAAAAAAAAAAAAATTAGAAAAAGTATAATTAATCTTAAATTTGTCCAGACAAAAACTTTACTACTAAAAGAAAAATAAAATCAGTCCACAAATACAGAGATAGGAGATTATTTCTAAACATAATCTTATCACAGTAAAGTAATTGTTTCACAATTCCAAAAGAGAAGTTTACTACATGCTGAGCTCCCTGACAGCTTCTGAAATGCATTCTTATACTCTCATCATGTTAGTCCTTACAACAGGGATTTCCCCTACTGTTTTATAAAACATAAGCTCCATTAAATATGTATTAATAGGTATTCTGCCCCCAAAGGAATTGATGCTCCTGATCTACTACCCTGAGAAATGTTGAATCTTATATATCCCATGACTTAACCCACAAACCTATGCCAACCCCAGTACCCTATGTTTTTATTCACATACCACATGACTCTCAAAGTTCTGTATTAAGGAAGTCTTTCTGGTTTTATTTACACAGTACGTAAGTCATTTTCACAGCAAATACTTTATCATTAGTTTGTGTAACAACATCTTACTGCAAATCTACTAGAAAAGTCAAGAACTAAAACTCAATTTTATAAAATTACACTCTTAAGGATCTACACATTTAAACTTTAATGTCTCGTTGATGGTTACCTTGGCCTAGAAGCAATGCCACCATTTCTTCATGTCCTTCTCGAGCTGCTTCCATCAGTGGTGTATAACCTTCATCATTAACCTCTTCCAGGCTAGCTCCTCTTTCAATAAGTAAAGCCGCAAGTTCCACATGCCCACCACATGCAGCCAAAGTCAACGGTGACTCAAAAGAATCAGCAGGCATGTTCACTTGGGCACCACTGTCAAGAAGTAACCTAGCTACTTCAACATGGCCATCCTAGTCATAATGCAATTGAATAAAGTAAATCAGCATCATTAAAAAAAATCTTGAAAAAGTTGAAGACTTCTCAATTACTATACAATGAAGTTTACTGATTTCCATTCAATAAGAACAAATTTACATTTAACAATCGAATAAATCACTGCCTTTTTTTTAGCACAAAAGAAATAAAGATTAAGAATATAAAACAAGAGTGAAAATTAATAAATCAAAAATAAAATCAAGAAGCCTATTAACCACCAGGAAAGAAAATAGCAAGCAATGGGAAACAAAACTATTGTGAGACCACAGAAAACATCAACTCTGCACGGTACAAACTGAGGTGCTAAAAGGATAAAATTTAAAGAGGGAAGGCAAAACTTTCATTATAAAATCTTTAAGGGTAAGCAAACTTCTCATTAGGCAGCAAAGAAAAATGCAACACTTTTTGGAAGAGTAGGGGAAGGATGCATGATGTTTTAAGGGAGCACAATATATACATGGTACCTTGCTGTTTATCATTCAAATGGCAGTAAAATTAATACAAAAAGAAAGTTCTCTCTTATGAACTTCTGTCTCCTTTACTGGTCACTCTTTCCCACAGCTATCCTAGGTGTTAGCAACTCAGGGCTTTCTCTTTCCTTTTTTCCTTCAGTAACTTTTCTCATTGCATCTTTATATTACCTCACAGAACCCTTGTCCCCTTCTGAACATGATTTCTGCCTCCACACTGCCACATCACACAACTCTAATGCCTTCTTACAGTTTTTCCTATTTCAATTTGTAGAGAAGAGTCTAATGTCTTATTACTGCAGTTATTTTATTGCTTCTTCAGCTCTGATCTTCGTGCTGCATAGTCAACTTTTACATTTCCTTTATTTTTAAAAATTTTTATTATTATTTTTTGAGTCAGAGTCTTACTCTGTCGGCCAGTCTGGAGTGCAGTGGCACGCTCATGGCCACTGCAGCCTCGACCTGCTGGGTTCTGGTGATCCTCTTCAGCTTTCCAAGTAGCTGTAACTATAGGCCACCACACCCAGTTAATTTTTTACTTATTTTAGAGACAAGGTCTCACGCCATGTTGTCCAGGCTGGTCTCAAACCCCTGGACTCAGGCAATCCTCTCACCTATACCTTCCAAAGTTCTGGGATTACAGGTGTGAGCTACTACACCCGGATTACATTTCCTTTAAAGTCCAGTTTAAAGCCTCAATCTTTTAGCAAGTCTTTCAAATGTCTGGCCCCTACTAATATCCTTCATTTACTTATAACATTTACTTTCAGTGTATGCTGGTTAGATCTACAGAATATTCCATTTTAATATCTTGCTCTACACACAGGCCATTTACCCAATGGTGGGGTGGCAAGGATGATTAAATTTCCTTATGACAGGGAACTCTTAAAACTGCTAATAATATTATGGATGTGTTTTACACACATTATTTCATTCAATTCTTACAACACCAGAAAAAGATATTATCCATGTCTCACAAATGAAGAACTTAAAAGCTTTGAAAAAAATTTGTATTTGTTCAAAATATTAATTTACTAATGCAAACACTAAAATGGCAATAAGGAAAACAGATAACTCAAGTCTTAAATGTCTACCTAATATTTTTAAAATTAGTAAATTAAATTTAATATCATTTCAATAATTATTCTCTGAAGGGAAGTTGAGAAATGAAACTTCAAATTCATTCAGGGCCTATCTTTGGCATGTTTTCCTCATAAATCTGTTCATCATATTACTCTGATCCACTTCTATATTAGAAATCATAAACTGAGATACAAAGATTTAAGAGTTTTATTATCACCCATTCCCAACTACAAACTCTAAAATACAGTTCTTCAAAAGAGAATCCAGGGCTCAGAAAAGACCACGAAGAGAGAAAATTACGTACGTACAAATATTCTACTAGTAAGTTTTTTCTTCAATCAAGTTACTGGCTTGAGGTACACGTTATGCTTATTATGTACATACTTTATGGATATTTACCTCTTTCATATCCTTGACCAACCTTTAAAAAATTCATTTCTCTGCCAACTATGTAAAACCAGTATAGTTATGGGAGACCAAGAAAATGCAGGTGCCACTGTAAAGACTCATCAAGTAACTGTGATAGAAGTTAATGTTGTACATGTGGCTTTGAAAACTATCCATAATGCAGAGATAACAAAAGCTCTGCTCCACAACAAGATTCTGATAAACAGAATCTTAGCACTCACGGCAAAGGCACTCATGTATTCTAGCTCTGTTTCTCCCCAGCAACCATACAAATGTATTTCGTGTACGTATCTCATCAATCTTACCATGCAAGCCTCCATTAAAGCAGTGTGCATTTCATCTGTTTTATGCTCTTGATCCGCTCCTGCTTCCAAAAGAAATCGCACCATCTCTAAGTGTCCTAAAACCAAAATTGCATAAGATTACTTAAAAATATTTTATTTAAAAAATTACAATATTTTGAAAAGTTATACTGAACTTATTGCATTAAATGTATTCATTATAGTATGAATATAATGACGTCAACTACAAGCCATATTCGACTGTTGAGCACAAATTAGACAGGTGATCCTGCTGCTCTTCTTACTCACTGCCCTGGAAACTACTGCTACTAGAACCCTTAGAGGTGAACACAGATGACATGAAACTCCAACACCAAAATGTCTCCTCCACAGCCTCTCAAGAGCCCACGCATGCCAGTTATTTATTTATGCTATGGAACCAATTAGTTTTCATAAGCTAATAGGCTGGGATGATAATCATTCAAGTTACTTCCATGAGGAAACGTGTTTTAAACTCCAATGACTAACTCACAAATGTTTTAGGAACAACCTGCTCATAAATTAGGAACTGTATATATAAAACACTCTCAAAACCACAGTATTTAATTTATTTATGTAGATATAGCATACAAATATACACACATATACACAGGCATTTTTAAATAAACCACATGCTTCAGTTCAGATAAAGATAGCTGAGTATTTAAAGAGTAGAAGAAAAATTATAATTTAAAAAGAGATTCTGCGTCCCATGCAAGAAACAGGAAAAAAAAAAACTTACTTTTTGTTTTTCCAAATAAAAATAGCCCTAAGAATTGAGCCATAATCAATTCTTAGTCAACTGGGATTAGGGGGAAAGGGACAAATAAAAAAGTGATAGGTCAACAGTTAAAACAAAACTTACTTCCATGGTAGTTATCTGCCATACCTGGTATTTGCTAACTACCTACCCCCCTTTTCCTCTGTCACTCTCCCTTCCCACCAAAATTTACATCTTCAGTCTCAGCCAGAGTTCTCTCTCTTCCTCATTTCCTCTTTGTCAATCTATATTCTAGGAAACCTCATCAGAAATAAAGGAAGAGAAGAGGGGGAAGTAGTCAGGATGTTCTCCACCACCCCAGTTCTCCATGCAGCTTCTAACCAAAGCCTGCAAGCCCCAACTTCAGGTGCCCTTTTGGGAAAGCAGGATAGGGAGCTATAAGCAAAGACGAGAGAAGTTATATGTAGCTCCATCTCAAAGCTCTTTGGCCAGCTGGGACTCAGAAGTGAAATGCAGCCAATTCTGGTTTCAAACTCCTCACCCCAAGGCTGAATTCCCTCCTCCCAATAAAGATCAGCTTCAACCTAATTTTCCCAAACAAGGCTGGGGAAGTAAGGGACCTCAGCTGTATCAGCTGTGTTCTCCCTCTGAAAATCCATTACTATTCAATAATCAAAAGCACTTTAAATGAAACATATTTTTCAAATTTAACTTAAAGTTTAACTAAGGATTATTTTCACATGTTTTAAATGAAATTATTCCAAAAGACATCACACAACCTTGGCCACTCTCTAAATAGAACAAAAGAAAACAACACGGGGACTAGAACTAGGGTGAGGACATCAAACCCCAGGGTGCAAAATTTAAGGAGGAACTCACTCACAAGTCTGGGCAAGTGAAGGTGCAGCCCTTGAGAATAAGTGCCTCCTTAAATATTGTACCAGTCCCAGCAAGAGCTTTCTCTAGATGCCTCCTGGTCAAGAATAAATCAGTTATTTTATGATGCAAATATAGCACAGCCACAGTAAACCAAATAGTATACACATGAAATTGCATGACATTTGTCTTTTATTTTACAAAAGAGTTCCTTTAAGTAAACAGTCAAAAACCTTATTTTAGAGCCACTTATCTGTCACACATGTGAAGTCTAAAAAAATGTATGGCTCTATCCCTATCTTTTAAGAAACTAGAATCCAGAGAATAATTCTTTGCAAATCAAGCATCTTTCCAGGCAATTGTCTGGCCTACCCAATTTTCTATATTATCAATATATCCAGGTAGGTTGACACATTTAAAAGATCATGTACCTTCCCCTCCCTCATACGAGGCAAAATTTTCCTAACACGCAAAACTATTTTACAATTCATATTAAAAATGAAATAACTTTCTGATAAATTTAAAAGTTTAAATATTAAATATAAACTGTGAAACTTGTTAAGCACTTATTTAACATTTAATTATATACTATATACTAATATCATGTGCTTTAAAAAATCAGATTATACAAAATAATGATAATTTCATGTGTTAGAGAACTTGGTTTCAAAGGTTTATACTCTACCTTTGTAACAAGCTAATGTCAGAGCACTCTCTTTAAATTCATTGGAATGCGTATTAATGCCAGCCCCATTTTCTAGCAGCAATCTGGCTACTTCCACATGTCCAGCACTTCCAGCTTCCATAAGAGGAGTGTGACCATTTTCGTTATGGTCCTCAATACTAGCACCGGATTCCAAGAGCACCTTTACAACATCTACATAGCCTCCAGCACAAGCATATGTAAGTGCTGTATTGCCTATTTTAAGGAGGAAAACAAAAAAGTATTAACATAAAATACCAAGCTAAGATAAAGCACCTAATTTACACCAAGAAATTGAAGACTAGAATCATAATAAATAATACATTTATATATTATATATGTACTTTCTTTCCTATTGGCTTTTACCTTTTTGAAATCAACTCTCTAGTCTCCTTTTTCATTTAAAACCAGAGTCAAGTACATGTGGAAAATCAGATTAACAATTATCAAGACTGCAGAGTTGTCAAAGAACTAAGCAATTGTGCCCTAAACTAACGTTTCCCTTTCAGATGAGAAAACAGCCAATAAATTTGCAAACTTTACATAAAGAAAAAGCACAAATATTATTTTCGTAGAATTTTAGAACTTTTACACAAATTCATGTAGGCACACATTTTTAAAAAATTAGTATAGAATACAATTATGTCCCAAAATGTTTTCACAATACTTTTTCTGTGTGCCACAATTTAGTAACAGTAGGGTACAGTGGACTGTCCTTTTGTCTCATACCCTTTTACTCTCCATGTATTCCCTCCTCTCCTTCTTGGAAAATTAGGAAACCTGGGCTTGAGCACTGTAGCCCATGTCTCTTCATTTCCAAGAAAAGGGGGGATGGGCCGCTAGCAGGGGTTCAGTGTTCTAATCGCATCTAAAGAAAGTTTAAAAGGCCAAGTAACTGCCCTCATTAACAAGACAGGAGAAATTTCATTCAAAATATATTCTACATGCTTCAAAACTCATGAAAAGACTTATGCAAATATGTAGCACTTCTAAGAAATAAAATAGAAAAAGCAGCACTAAAGATCATTTTTGTGTGATACAATTATTGTGAAAGGATGTTACTATTTAGCAAAACTGAAAAAGAAAGGTGCATGACCTGTTGAAGACTGTGCGTTAACATCTGCTTTATGAGCTAGCAGCAACTTCACAATTTTGACATGGCCTCCATTAGCAGCAGCCATTAAAGGTGTGATGTCTCCTTTGATTCCCCTATCTTCCACATTTGCATGCATTGCCAACAAAACCTTTGAAAGAAAATCAAGTTTAAAGGTCATTAGAAATTATAATTTTATCAAAATTTTAAACATATATAGTTATATAACATCTACCCAGTCATAACATAGTAAGAGTCAACAAGGTCACAAAATTTTCTAACAAAACTATTTGTTGAAATGATCCCAATGGCTAGATGGGATTATTTTATTATGTCCTTACTTAGCAAACCAGATAAAAAGAAGGAAAAAAAAAAGCTTTATTCTGATAATACAAACCTGTGCAAGCTCATAGTATCCAGCAGAACAAGCTAAACAAAGGAGGCTCTCTCCTTCCTCTGTGTGTTCATTTACACTTCGCCCTTCAATGAGTAACTTTCGCACAGCATTCACATCTCCTTCTGAACAGGCTTCTGCCAAACTGCGGCTAGTAGGGGAAGAGTATCGTAATAGCAGGATATAAGAATATAAAAAACTTGCACAGCATAGTATTGGCTTTTATGTCAATCTTGACAACAGTGCTAAGCATGAAAGATTATTTCAATACATTTCATAACAAAAAGCTGAAAATGACTGAGTTCACTGAGTTTTAAAAATCTGCAAATTAAGTGTCACTGAATTAAAATTATCTATATTCCAAAATGTTTTAAGTTACGCAACTGAAGAATAAAGTCTAATTTACTGTAAGTGGGGAAATAACATAAAATTTTAAAACATAACATTTTATGGAAATCACACACTAAATACAGATTATCATTATACTTCCTTTAGCTTGCTCACTAGAGAATTTTTATGAAATTTAATTGAGAAGCATAAAATGGGCAAAACTTGTACTAATTATAAAGACCTCTGGGAGTCCTTCCATCAGGTGAAGGGAAATCAGACAGGAGAGATGGGAGAATATTATATTAGTAACTAAATAACTGATAAGAAGAGGTTTTTTGGGGGTGTATTTATGTATACAATCATATTTAGGGGGAAGTTTCAAAAAATCCAGAAAGGCAAAAATTCAAGCCAAAAAAGAATGAAATAAATTGGAGCAACAGAACATGAGACTGAGAGAAAAGTTTTTGCCCTGTAAACTTCCCAAAACAATTCCCACTACAGACATTCCTAAAGATTTGTTCACTTTTGTATAAAATTCATTCTAAACTAAATCGAGGGTTGTCAACATTCTCTTTATTTCAAATATAACTCAATTCTTATATTATCCTTTTGAAACACAGCCCTTTCATTTCTGTTACTACAGGCATCCATGAATAACACTTTTCTGTACTTCTGTTATTACTACCATCTAGACTACATCTTTAGTCAAGATAGGGCAAAGCCTCCTAATTCCACCCTTGCTCTCCCTTTCAGGCTCACCTCAACAAGGTAGTCAGAGAGATCGTGGTTAAAGGAAAGCAGATCATCTCATGCCTCTGCTCAGAAACCCTGCACTGTTCTCTAATCTCACAGTAAAAGCCAAGATCTGTCCAGGGGCAGGAAGCCACGCCCCTCTTTCCTTTTACTTCTCTGGCCTCTTTAACCTTTACTCCTTTCTCTTTAACCCTTACTCCTTCCACTTTGGCCACATTGGCCTTCATGCTATTTGTCAAATATGCTAAATAAGCTCCAACCTCAAAATATTTGCATATGCTGTCCCTGTACCAAGACAGCTCCTCTCCCAGGACATAGCTCACCCTTTACACATTTCAGGTCTTTGTTAAGAAGTCATCTTTTAAGTGAAGACTTCCCTGACCACACTATAACAAATACAGCGTGACCTCTGCTAAGCTTTGACTATTTCTCCCCGCCATAACTAATGTGAAATTTAACCCCCAATGTGGCAGTACTGAGAAGTGGGGCCTTTAAGAGGTGACTAGGTCATGAGGATGCTGTCTTCATTAACAGATAGTCCACTTGCGGATTAATAAATTACTGGTTATCATGATAGTGGGACGGTAAGCTTTAGAAAAAAAGAAGAGCCGGGCGCAGTGGCGCGTGCCTGTAGTCCCAGCTACCAGGGAGGCTGAAGCTGGAGGATCGCTTGAACCCAGGAGTTCTGGGCTGTTGTGCACTATGCCGATCGGGTGTCCGCACTAAGAAAAAAAGAAGACCTGCACTAGCACCCTTAGCCCACTGGCCATGTAACGCCTCGTGGCACCTCAAGACTCTGCAGAATCCCTACCAGCAAGAAGACTCTCACCAGATGTAGCTCCTCAACCTTGGAATCACCCTCCATAACTGACGAAATAAATCCCTTGACTTTATAAATGACCCAGTTTCAGAAATTCTATTATAAGCGACAGAATACAAATTAAGACAACCTCCAAATCAAACACTGCCCAAGCACTTCCCAATTCTACTTTTTCCCCTAAGTTCTTATCATGTAAAGTGAATATTAAATGCCATTCTACAAAATGTATTTACTTGTGAATTGTATTGTCCCCTTACCAAAAGTGAAGAAGGTCTCAATCAACACTTAATAAGCTTGTCTCTTAAAGGTCTCTTTTAATTTCTCATTTCAAGCTGGGCTCAGTGGCTCAGCCTGTAATCCCGCGCCTTGGGAGGCTGAGCCCGTGGGTTCAAGACCCGCCTGGACAACTTGGTGAGACCTCATCTCTACAATAAA
>CAUYQG010049509.1:0-17630 GCA_963574415.1 Tarsius wallacei | reverse complement strand
CGACCTGCTGGGTTCCGACGATCCTTCCGCCTCAGCCTTCCAAGTAGCTGGAACTACAGGCACGCGCTACCACACCCGGCTAATTTTTTGATTTATTGTAGAGATGAGGTCTCACCAAGTTGCCCAGGCAGGTCTCGAACCCGCAGGCTCAGGCAATTCACTTACCTCTGCCTCCCAAGGTGCAGGATTACAGGCTGAGCCACCGAGCCCGGCTAATAATTATCGTTTTTAAAACCAGTTTCATTTCATTAACTTGGCTTCATTTTTTTTTTAACGCTTAATTAATGATTTCTTGCCTATGTACCTTGTCAAGTACATCCTTAAGGTACATTTCTGTGAAACTGATGTCTGCAAATATGGGTATTCATAAAAATATGATGGTACCATTTAATTTCTTTTAAAGAAATTGAGTTCTCACTGAAAGTAGTTGAGAGGGCCTAGTTCCTCACATTTTATTTTCTCAGTGCTGCAAAATACTCCGAGTATAAAGCTTACCATTTTAATCATTTTATGGCTTAACAATCTGCAGCATTAAGAACGTTGAGGATATTGTGCAACCATCACCACTATTGGGTTTTAGAACATATTCTTCACCCCAGGTGGAAACCTGATACCTGGTAAGCAGTGGCTCCCCCTTCCTTCTTCCCTTCAGCCTTTGGCAACCATAAATCTACTCAGTAGGCTTTCCCAAAAAGGACCCATCCATGCGGCTAGTCCCAGGTTAAGTAGCAGAATTGTATCAGCACACCAGACACTATCTTCTCTCCCTGCACAGCTAGCCCATGTCTGAAGAGTTAGGCCAGAACAGTGTTAGTGTTATGAGCAGCTGCTCTCATGACTCTTGGCCCTCTCTGTCTTGTTTAACAACCTTTGCCTTGAGTTCAAGCTTCCCAGGCATTATTGGAAACACTACTTTTTTAGTTGGAAATGTTCCTTTATGTCTTTGCAGATCCTTTCACTTTTAAATGTTGTTACAACTGTCTGGTAGAAACATCACACTGTTGGGTGTTATTTTTTTTTTTTTACCAGCACTATTATTAACTGGGTCACTTTTCTTTTATATATACATCCCTATATCATTTTCCATACAGAATCACAATTTATAAACAATTGCTATGTATGAGTTTGTCCCCAGTCCTTCCCCTAATCTTTCCTTTCCATCCAAATCAGGTTACGTTTCCCACTTGCAGAACCCCTGTTAACAACCCAGTATTTATTTTCCAGATTTTTCCCATGCTGTGCACACACATCGTGCATGCATATCCATGTCTATGCCTGTGTCTACGTCTCCATCCGTGTCTCTCCCCATGTCACTCTCAATGTTGCTATCTGTGTTAACCCCAGCATCATGGATGCAGACCACACCTCGGAAATCAGCATGTTCATACCTCTGAACACCATGCCTTTTCTGTTTTTCCTCTTTAATTTCTTAAATTGTTGGGCGATTCCAATGTTTGTAAGACAATTAAAAAAAAAACCATATCTACTTTTAGAAATTGGTTTTAGTTGAAGGATTTAATCTAAATAACTTGGTCTACCACTATCAGAAACTAGGAGCTCTGTTTTGGAATTTAATTTCATTATACAATTAATTTTGGTAAAATTAACATGTTTATGAAAACAAGCCTTTTTGCCCTTTCCACTTGTTCCTTTCTTAATTTTTGTTCTTCTGTAATATTATATAGCTTTACAAATATATAAGCCCTGCAGCAGTCTTGTTGAATGCATTTTTACACATTTGTAAGAGATTTTTGTTCTTATGTTTTTATATGATATGCATTTTCTCTTCTAGTTGCTAACTAGAGAAAAAAAACACTGTGATATTGTGAAATATATATTTCTTCTCTGTGCTGAGTTACTGGCACAGAGCTTTTAAAACCTTAGAGTTTTCAGAGAAATGGGGTGAGAGCAGAATGTTTGATACTCCTAATAAGTTCCTTCCAGGCACAGCTGACTTTATTCTGATCAGGTGGCTCTTGAACCCCTGGATAGCTTCAGGATGGGGCATGGTTGCCAGAGGAACCAGCAAATGGGCTTCCAGCCCAACCTTGGACCTCTGGGGAGGGGAGAAGCTGAAGGCTGAGTCAATCACCAATGGCCAGTAATATCATCAGTCATGCTATTCCGGTCTGAATAAACACCTGGGTGCTGTCTCTTGACACCAGTAAATTGAGAGGCAGGGAACTGGCAGAAAGAAGTTTATTTCTGAATTTGAATTCAGGGAGTGGAATCTGGCTCCTGGCATTTTTGAAACAGGTCTGCTCGCCACTTAGGTTTCACAGTCTGTTTTTATAAGTTTAGGGTTGCTGATATCCATATATTGACTACATGACAGACATAGCATTGTGTGGAACTTAAGTTACAGCAGCATTTTATTAACAATAACATTTATGGTCCACATTTCCTAGAGCCAGCTACCAAAAAGTAGCTCACAGTGTTATCAGTAACACCAAACTGAAGAGCTGAATAAGCTTGCCATAGAGTAAGGGAGTTAACAGAGCTTATGACAAAGTAAAACATTATTCACTACAACATATTGTTGGTTAGAAGCTATAACACGCAAAAAGCTATAGAAATCACAAGGCTTATGGTTACATGGGTGCTATGTTTTCAAATCTGTGGCCACTGATAGAAGGGAGTGAATAGGGATTCCTTTTTCTCAGTTGCATGAGCGCAGTCTGCAGGGGGTTGAGGGCTCTTTGAAGTGACTTAACAAGGAATGTATAGAAGATAAGGGAATACATTTTCTTTTTGCCAGTTCTCAGGAATGCAAGTGCATGCAGGCCCATTGGAACATCATGCCTTTCCTTAAGGGTGCGGCATATGGACAGACAATAGTGGGTTTCCAAAGCAATACCTATGTAATGGAACCTCCGTAAAAACTCTAAGCAATGGGGTTCAGGGAGCTTCCAGGTTTGTGAACACATCCACGGGCTGGGAGGGTGGAGCATCCCAACTCCACAAGGACCGAGGCTCCTGGACCTCATCCTCCAGACCTTTTCATCTGGTTTCACCTGTAGCCTGCATGATATCCTTTATAATAAGCTGGTAAATGTAAGTCAAGTATTTCCCTGCATTCTATAAACCATTATAGCAAATTATGAAACATGAGGAGGGGGTATGAGGACTCCCAATTTGTAACCAAGTTGGACAGAAGTTGTGGGTAACCCGATGCCTTACTTCTTGCAATTGATGTCTGAAGGAGGGGAGGGTGTCTTGAGACTAGACCTTAACTGTGAGGTCTGCACCAAAACCAGACAGTGTCAGAATGGAATTGAATTGTTGAGTATCCTAGTTGCTATCTTCAGCAAACTGAATTGCTTGTCGTGGAAAGCCCACACATTTGGTGTCAGAAGCATTCTGTGGCTAGAAATGGATCATAGTAGTAGCACTAAGCACTTCCTGATTTTCATTTATGTTCAGCTAATTCATCAAATTTATAATTTTTGACCAAAATGTCTTGGCTTATCTAGGATACTCTTATAAACAAACAAACAAACAAAAAATTAAGTCCCATCACCCTCAACTGACTGAACAGACTCTCTGGGTGAAGGAAAAATCTGAGAAACAAAATTCCAGGCTACAACAGAAACGGAGGTCTGACAGACAGAAATGGAGGTCTGACAAGCCTCATTATATCCTTCCTCGTGGAGGTTGAGGCAAAGTTAACCAACATTGGCACTAAAATAGAGATCATAAGACACAAAACAGACCCCAGCCTTACTCTGGTATAGCATCCCATGACTGATAGCAGGCCCTAAAGGAAATAAAAACATTTTACCCGAAAATGTGTTTCTTTGACATATTTTGTAAATGGCACCAAAAACCCATCTCTTGGAGGAATTTGCATCTGTATACAATCTCCCTCCCTAGGAAAGTCTGACACCTTTTAAGCTCCAAAAAGAGACAGTTATCACATATGCTTCCTGAAGTCTGCTACCTGTTGGCTTCATCTAATAACAAGATCCTTGGCTTCCTCACCCACACCCACCCCCCTTATCTTAAGTATTTCTTTCTTCTGATTTCAAATTCTTTAGACAGAGCTTAACTTTTTCAACAGATTGCCCATCAGAAAATCTCTGAATCTACCTATGATGTGTAAGACATACCACCCCTCGCCCTCGTTTTGAGATATCCTTTCTTTCCAGGACAAACAATGTAAACCTCAATGTGTATTGATTTATGTCTTTTTCCTGTAACTTCTGATTCCCCAAAATGTGTAAAACCAAGCTGCAGTGCAATCACCTTGGGCACGTGTTCTCAGGAACTCTTGAGATTGTATCCTGGGTCATGGTCACTTATATTTGGCTCAGAATAAATTCCTTAAATATTTTACAGAGTTGGGCTTTTTGTCAACACTCTCATATCATCAGCAAAGAGAATTTTACCTCTTATATGCCAATGTTTGTTGTAAAAGATATATATTTTTTGTCTTGTATTCATTAGAACTGCCCAGAAAATGTTGAAAACTAATGAATAGAGTGAGTTTATAAATGTTATTTTTTCTTTGATTGTTTAGGATACTACTTACTTTTGATTTTTAATATATGCCTTTGTCATATTTAATAACTTTTCTTCTATTCTCAGTGCAAATATATTCTTTAGAATTTTTGCATCTATGTTCATATTTTCTCTATAGTACTTTGATATTTTGGCCTTACAATTATGCTGACCTCATAAAACGAACTGGAGACCTCCTTCCCTTTCCCATACCTTGTCTGTGAAAATATCCACAAAGAAGGTGGGTTGGTAAAGGGGGCATTCATTGGTCTCATTCCTTTGCTAATGGTTGTTTTTCTACTTTTTCTTCTATAATAATTGGTCTTCCTCTTGGATCAGTTTGGGCGTTTTCTATCTAGCTACAAAATTACCTCTTTCCTCAAAGTTTTTTTTTTTTTTTTGAGTTGGTGTCTCAATCCGTCGCCCAGACTGGAGTGCAGTGGCCGCTTCCGGCCACCGCAGCCTCGACTTGCTGGGCTCCAGCGATCCTTCTGCCTCAGCCTGATTTTTTGATTTATTGTAGAGATGAGGTCTCGCCTGCTCAGGCGGGTCTCGAACCCGCGGGTTCAGGCAATCCACTCACCTCAGCCTCCCAAGGCACGGGATTACAGGCTGAGCCACCGAGCCCGGCTACCTCAAAGTTTTTTAATTGATTGAATAATGTCTTCCGTAGAATAATTCATTTATGATTCTACTGATCACCTTGCTCCCCTTCCCGCTTATTCAAGATAAGGCCTCTTATGTCATCCTTAATCTTATACCGTTTTTGCTACTGTTCTTTGTCTTAGTCAGGCTCATGCAGTCTCTCCTATTTGACTTTATAAAATCTTTTTTAAAAAATTTATAAATGAGAATATCCTATTTTACAATATTAGTGTAACATGTTTGGTCTTAATATATCACCTGATTTTAAGCCTCCTTTTATTTCGATCTTTTGCTGTTTGGACTATCTTTGCTATTTTACTGTTGTTTTATGTATGAATATGTGTACACGTGGGTCTGCCTGTTGGTAATTTGGAAGTCATATATTCTATTTTTTGGTTCTTGTAGTCATTCTTTTTATAATTCGCTATATTATACTTAACCCCCTGTTTCTGAATTTAGCACTCTTACCGAGCATCTGTTGCCTCTGTTATGACTAAGAGAAAATTAGCACTCTTGCACTTCCTTTCTCTTCCCCCTCCACCTCCAGACTCTTCTGAGTTTTATTCCTATTTCAGTCCTTCTGGTGGTTCCCTTTACAGCTCCCAGCAGTCCTCACGAGGCTTCTTCTCTCGGCTCACCCCCTTGCTGCCAAGACAGATGAGGAAATGACAGCCCTCCCATTCCTTCTTCCTCCTGACTCTTGTTTGTTCTTAGTGAGTTTCACTTTCTTGAGATTCATGAAATATACCTTCTGGAACCAAACTTCCCTCCAAAAGTTTGTCTTGGCTTTGAATTTAAATGTTTTCCTGTGTGCTACCACTCCTTTTACAGACACTTCTGTCACCTGAATATGCAGATTCAAGCTTTTCTTTTTGCAAACAACACACGCTGGTAATTGTTATGGTCTGAATGTTTGTGTCCTACCAAACTCATATTGAAGCCTCACCCCTGAAGAGATGGTATTTGGAGGTGGGACCTTTAGGAGGTGATTAGGGGATGAGGGCCAAGTCCTCACAAATGGAGTCAGTGTCCATTTAAAAGAGGCCCAGGAAACCTGTTCATCCCTTCTGTCATGTGAGGACACACAGAAGACACCAGCTGTGAGCCAGAAGTGAGTCTTTACCAGACACCAAACCTGCTGGTGCCTTGATCTTGGACTTCCCAGCCTCAAGAATGGTGAGAAACTTCTGTTGTGTATAAGCCACTCAACTGTGATATTTTGTTATAGCAGCCCAAATAGACTAAGCCAGTGACATATTCCCGAGTTATTTCTTGGATGAATGATTCCACCTCATGACATCCTTAAATCACAGATTACCTGATATAACATCCTGGTTCTCTCTCAGCTTTATTCCTGTAGCACTTGTGATGTGGAACACACCTCTTCGTTGTTTTCTTGGGAAGATAGACTCCAGGCTGCTGTGTTATCCCTGCCCTTGCCATTTGACTGTTTCATCCTACCAGGATGTTTACAGAATTGTTGTATTGTGTAATTAGATTTAAAAATGGAACTAGTCCCAACGGCTTTGTAGATGATTTTGTGCCAGTTTGGAGGGATCATGGTTGCCCCTTAGATTTGCAGACTCTGTTTTTCCTCAGGTCTAGGAAAATCCTCCCCTGTTCCATGGGGTCCCCACATATGGACAACAATGGTCTTTGTATCAATGTTCTCCATTGATGTTGACTTCTCTTTAACTGTATTCCTGGGCTTGCCTTTTTCCTCCTGCATTTGTGGGGAAGGTCCCAGATTCTTCCTGTGCATGAATGACTTAGCTTTGCCACTATCCTATGTCATTCCTTGCCTTTTCACTTATGAAATATGCACTGGGGATGTTTTGATTCAAAATTTTGATCTCAGCTACTTTTGCCCTTCTGAAGTAGATCTTTATGTGCGCAGTTTCATAAATTTTTCTTCTCCCTTCCCTTCTCTTTTTTTTTCTTTGACTCAGTTGACCATTCATTTATTTATGCTGTAGTATGTCTAGGTAAGTACCAAATATTTTGTCTGTATTGCTCATGCTTCAAATGGCAGTTCTGTCTAAGTTCTGATTCAGCATAGATGAGACATGGTTTCCTTTCTCACTGAGTTCTAGGGTTTCTCTGAGGTTTCCCTGGGCTCCCTCTGGGTTTTTTGCATCAGTAGGGCACAGATGTGGATGACTGGACTGCACTGGCTTTCCTGAGCCTTCCTTCAGTGTCTCACATCCAGCTTCCTGCATTCTACTGGGGTGCAGATACATCTTCTGTATGTCTCTTCTGGTCCAGGACACCTTTGGCTTCTGGTAGTTCTTTCTGACCAGTTGTATTTGGGGAGAGAGAAGCTGTTGGGTTCATTCCTCATCCAGTTTCTCCCATCTTTCTCCACATGGCCTTAGATACACTTGGAGCAGAAGACTGGAAAGCCTTACAGAAGCAGACAGGCCCCTATGATAGTCTCCCAAAGTCTGTAGGGGTTTTCCTTGGTTCTTTTCTGGTCCTCTTCCCCTGTTTCCTGCTGACTTGGGTAATTTTCCTGTTCTTTTTCTCTCTAATTGCTACATAATTTTAGTAGATAATTACCTCTGCCTTTGTAACCTTTCTGCTTTTACTCCTCTGTTGAGGTGGGAAATGGTAGTGGTTGGGGTTAAGTTTACCCTTGTAGACATTTTCAAGAGAGTTTTCATCCTTGCCCGAGCCATGCTTACATGGCGTTTCTCCAAGTTGGGGGTTGTTTATGACTCCCCCGCCCTGGAATTTTGCTGCTAACTTTTCCTCTGCAGTGTTTGCTTCCAATGCAGGGTTGAGGTTGTGGTACACGTTATGCTAGCCTGAGGGGATTCCTGAACATCTCTGCCTTTCTCTGTGGTGCGGCAGTCGCCCTTTCTTTTGTCTGGTTGCTTTACTGGGGCTGGAGTCTAGTGTTTCTTTTTTGCTATTCTTTGTTTTAAGTTTGTGGGATGTAGATTGAGATTTCTCACTTCATTTCATCTTCTTAAACTAGAAGCCTCCAAATTTGGCTTTCAGAGAGAAAGTCACAAGAGGACACTTTTTCCTCCATGAATATAGATGTTTCAAGACTGCAGCTCTGTCTCTGTCATTGGACTTCGTACGAGGGGATTTGGCAGAGGATGCAATCTTGAGTGCCCCCTGTCAGACATCTGTCAAAGCACACACAATTGTGAAAAGACCATTGAATAGATTTATTACCAACACATTATAAGGTTCTCTTATTTCAACCCGTGCTGTTGTTAGATTGTAAGAAAATCAAGATGCTTAAGAGGTGTAGCTTAAGAGGAAATAAATGTAACTGGAGAACCTTTAGAAAGATGGATGGAATGGTGCAGCAATGATGCTGTAGAGAACCAAGGGGCCCAATTCAAATGCCCAGTGGTCCGTAGATCCACTGACATTTGTAAATGACCAGCTGGAAGGCAAAAAGTAGAGGGAGGGTCTGCAATAAATTGAGGTGCTCCAGCTGCCCCTGAAAGCAATCACAGCAAAATCATGTATGATCATGGGTGTGAGAGGAGCACTCTTCATACTTGGATTAGACTTCCACAAGCATTTGGTTGATAGTTTTTGCTTTTGTTTTTTTTTGAGTTGGAGTCTCACTCTGTCGCCCAGACTGGAGTGCAGTGGCACGCTCCCAGCCACCGCAGCCTCGACCTGCTGGACTCTGGTGATCCTTCCACCTCAGCCTTCCAAGTAGCTGGAACTCCAGGTGTGTGCTACCACGCCAAGCTAATTTTTTTATTTATTCTAGAAATGAGGTCTCACCAAGTTGCCCAGGCAGGTCTTGAACCCGTGGGCTCAGACAATCCACTCACCTCAGCCTCCCAAAGCACGGGATTATAGGCTGAGCCACTGAGCCCAGCTTTGGTTGAAAGTTTTGATGAAATATTTAGCAAAACTTCTTGTATGACCAGTTAGATGATGAGATCACATATTATACATGCTAATTTTAAGCACAAACTATTGATACATCCATCGCTTTGTACCCATAAATCATTTGCTTAAGTTTTGTATCTATTAGTTGATTCGCAATCATCAGTAATTAATTTCTAGCTGCTCCTAGAAAGAGGTATTGTTTCTCCTTTGTTTTGAAAATATGATTGAGGATAATTGCAGGTTTGGGAAATGTCACATGGAAAAGTCTCTGACTCCAACCTCTCTTCGATGGCCAAGCCTCACTTTTTGTATCCCAAGGAGGCTGGTAATATGATCATAGTGATTCCTTGCCCACAGAGATTCCCATAGAGACATTCACCAATGGCATCATTAGCAGATGTGCAAATACATTTCCCATAGATGACATTCACCAATGGCATCATTAACAGATGTGCAAATACATTTCAAAGGGAAAAATGGGCCCAGAGGGAGTAGAGAAGAGAGATTTTTCTTCAGGGGTGGTCTTTAAACTTGGAAACCTCTTTGCATTACATGTTGGTTTTGTCTTCCACAAGAAAAATATAAGAAAAGGGCTATGGTCATTTATTTTGTGTGTATAGTGGGCCTCAGTTCTCACATTCATTATTTTATTTAACATTTATCTCAAGCCAGAAAACAAGGGGTTATGATCCTCATTGCACAAAGGGAAACTGAGGCTGGGGCATGGTGGGTTCATCCTCTCTTTCTCTCTATGCCGGTCGCTGGGCTCTACTACTGGCGTGTCTCCAACACCCAACCGAGTCTCACATTGACTTGACCCTTCAGTTAAAACTTTTGGTTAATGAAAAATATAGTTAAGAAGCAGCAGAGCCGCTGTTCAAATCTAGACCAGTGTGACTCCCAAACAGCGACCTTATGGAAATGTCCAGATATCCTACGTGATTTCTTTGCAGGCTCTCTCCAGGCATTTTTCTTCAGGTTCCAACCTTGGAAAATGATAGTTTGTCATCATTATACAGGCACCAATAGATCTGGGCCTTTCGTTCCAGGCAAATTACTAGGTTATTCTTTGAAAATATTCATAGATGCTTTCTTTATTTAATAAACATACTTACCTATAAGGCTTATTTGCAAAGGACCTAGCCTAACGACTGAATATGTTCCATTTTCAAACAGACTCTGAAGAATGTGTTGCCGGGTCATTTGCCAAAATCCACATCTACAACTGAAGACAAGTAGCTAGCGAGACAAGCAGCCTTGAGTCCGTGCACAGCCCAGGCACAACACGCTAGCAACACACAAGCTGGTCATCTGTAAGGTCCATCAGTCCTCATGCCAGTGTGAGCGCAAAGGTGCAGTACCCTGCAGGCAGCACGCGTCCATGGGACACAAAACACAGGGAGTCCACACAGCGTGGATATTCATGAGGCTTTGAACCAGCCATGCATGGGTGGCACTGATGGTGTTCCCGGGTCTTCTTGGCAAGGAGTGCAAGAAAACCCAGAGCTGCTCATTGGATCAGGGGAAGGCTGCAGCTCTGGCCAGAAGCTCTTGCTGCCGGTCTCATGGGTGAGGCAGGTGTGTGCAAGGGCTCCAGGCCCCTCATCTGGTGGGGCCCCTTGCTCCAACTCAGCTCAGTTCTGGCACCCACACCACTTGACAGGAAGGCGAATACTTCAGAGAGAAAAGGAGAGAGGAAGAGGAAGCATGTGGTTATCGCATAACCCAGGATTCAGAAGATGTGTCTCCCCTTGCACTCCATCCTTGATGTTAGCTCCCTCTCCTTGCCATCTCACTCTATGTTTTTTATTTTTATTTTTTGAGTTGGAGTCTCATTCTCTTGCCCAGACTGGAGTGCAGTGGCACACTCCCGGCCACCACAGCCTCGACCTTCTGGGCTCCAGTGATCCTTCTGCCTCAGCCTTCCAAGGAGCTGGAACCACAGGCACGTGCTACCACGCCCGGCTAATTTTTGATTTATTGTAGAGAGGAGGTCTCGCCAAGTTGCCCGTGCTGGTCTCGAACTCGCGGGCTCAGGCAATCCATTCACCTCGGCCTCCCAAAATGCTGGGAGGACAGGCTGAGCCACCGAGTCTGGCATCACTCTATGTTTCAAGTGGACTGGATAACCATGAGATTTGAGCACTGTCATTTGGCCTTCTTGGGGCAGGAGCTTTGTCTTGCCCATTGTGAGGCTGCTGCGCTAAAGGGCTGCCATGGTGATAGCACACGATGTCTACTCAACGTGTGATATAATGATGCCATTTAGGAACGCATTTGTCTGCAAGTTCCAGAAAACACATTCACAGAGACTGACATAAATATAGATTTGTGTCTTCATGGATCAAGTGCTCAGAGACAGGTTTTTGCAACATGGTCCCTTCAATGTCTGACTTTTTGCAGGTCTCACATCTTTTCTCATGTGATCTCAGCATATGTAGTTGTTTTATCTATGGTTGCACCTGCATTCCAAACTGCTCCAAATGTGAGGGCTTAATTCAGATTTCCTTGCACCTGCAAAGGTCTCTAGGGCCATTCTCTAACCTCACAAACATGGTTAAGATTTTTAACAGCTGAAGGCCAAAACTGAGCACAAAGATTTAGGAGTCACTGGAATTATGTCCCTTTTTCAATGGGAGTCTTGCCTTGACTACAACCTTGTCTCATGGTTTTTTAGGTTTTATTTAATTCAGCCTCTCAAGGTTGAGAGCTAGTCCATATTTGTCAAGTCTGATGGTTGAGTATGTGAGTGCGTCTGGGTCACTAGGTAGGTTTAAGGTTGAATCTATAAATAACAATATTGCAAATAAACTTTAAAAAATAAAAAAAATAGTGGCTTAACACTTTATTATTATCTTCCTAGTTCTTTGGTCTGAATTCAACTGACTGCTTCCCATTGGAATCTCCTATGCTGTTGCATAAGAATATATAAGGAATATATTTGAATATAAGAAGACACAGCTAAAGGAGCCAGAGGTTTGCTCTAGTGCTTTGATGGTACAACGATAGCATGAATTATGGTGTGTGATTATAAAATATCTTGTCTTTTAAAATTTATTTCCTGGAACAAGTTTCTCTCCTGCCTTTGATGAAAACTTGAGCAACCCCACAGATTTGTTCTTTCTTGGGTAATATGGAATCCTCTGATCAATAATTAACATTGTCAGTAACACGTAACTAAGGCATTGAATACCTGCTGCTGATGGAACCATCCACATCTTTCTGGAAAAGAGGTCAGATTCATTCTCTCTGTGTTCATTTAGAGATTCTGCTTCTCTGGAGGTCGGGGAGAGTAGGAGTAATTTTTACCTTTGGGTTGTCGTGATCTGGGCTTGGGCTCTCTGTGTATGGCAGATGTTTTAAATTAACTTCAGCTCAATGAGTGTTTTTAATGGTTCTTCAAAGTGACTTGTTTGCTGTAGAGCGAAACATCCCAGAATAGCAAAGCTTGAAATAACCACACTTTTATTATAGCTCACGATTTGTGGGTCAGGAATCTGGGTAGTGCCATCTTGGGTGACTCTCCAGCTCACAGGACGTTGGTTGGGGTCTGTCTATATTTGCCAGATCACTGGCGCTCAACCTGAGAGCTCTTGCCCGCAGGTTTTTGAGAGAGGCGCACTCCTATGGCTGTGTCTGCTGCTTTCCCGAGCCTTAGACAGGACACCCTGCAGTTGCTGTCTGCTGAGATCAACTTCCCTTTCAGCCCTCGTGAGCAGAGCCTGTGCTGACCAAGGTGGCTCTTTCCTCCTCCAGTACAGAACATGGAGGAAACATTCATGCACTTTCCGCCCTGGCAATTTCCCCAGTGCTACCACCTCCCTTGGACTGGCACACTGGCCCCTCTCTGAACCTTCTCTGACTCTTTAGATTTCAGAGAAGCCTGGGGTCAGACACCCATTGCAAGAAATTATCAGGCTAAAAGGGAAGGCCATGTTCCCCCAACCCCAATTTGGACTGGGAGGAGTGGAAAGCCCAGCCTTGCTCTGGAATTCCTCTCTCCCTCTGCATTCTCTCTTCTTCCAGCCTGTCCGGCCTCTTTCATAGGTGGAAGTGGTCGGCTCAGGTAAGAAATACATTGTTCCTAGCACACCAGCTTCTCAACTCTTCCACTTTGGCATTGCTTTAAAATGATGCATCTATCGTCTTATTGCCTCAGCAAAAGCAGAGATTAGAAGATTTTCATTTCGTTTTTATTAGTGTCTTTAAAAATTATATGCATGGTTGCTTAGATAAAATTATTGCCAGTTTAAAAAAAAAGTGTAACTTTGTTTTATAGTCATGATTTGGTTAACACAGCGGCATTGGGCTATATAAATGCACAACGCTTTTTATAACTTCCTTAGCTAATACTTAACACACACACAATGGAGGGTGCACCGGGCATGTTCCATAAACACACAGCACATTCTAAGTTTAAGACATGGCCTTTGGAGCAAGACGTGCCGGATTGGATGATCGTGTTTGACATGGCTGGCTTTGCGACCCTCTGTCCTGCCATTTCTTTGAATTTTCTCAGCTTTGTTCTTCTCTTGTGTAAAATTAAATATATATGCTTCATAAGGATTAAATAAGATGACTGTGACATATTAGTGCTTGATGCTTTCTCCTAAATAGGGCAATAATAGTAATTAGTGGTCATATTTAATTAACTTTTCACATATTATCAATTAGAAACTGCTTTTGAAACCTTCCTCTGAATATTATCTTGTTTCAAATGCAGTGAGATGTCATGTCACCATATTCCACATGAAACCTCATTGTCAGTAGTTTTAGCACTTTGCAGAATTAATTAGGTATTTTGTGTCAAGTCATCCAATCTGTCTATCAAACTCATTTAATTTGTATTTCACGGTATCGTTTTGATAATAAAAGTAAGGAGAACCTGTCTTTGAGGGAAATGATGTAGTTCTGAAACGTGAAAAGGTCTCATTAGCAAAATCAGTTAAACCTGTTTCAGTTTCCAGACCTCAGGGCTAAAACCTTGCCATTCTGCAACATTGCTGTGACTCATCATCGGTTCACAAAGTACAAGGAGGCAACAGAGACTCGTACAATTAAAGCGGCAGTAATTGTGCCTTTAGTCACTTCGAATCCATCCAAGGAAACAGACTAGGCTCGTGAAATGTGAAATCACTGTGGTACACACAAGACTTCCCATATTACAGAGTAAAACAGTGCGGGTCTCAGTTTCCTTTACTTCAAGGGGAGGTTAGGCTTGCAAGAGCCTTGTCAGGCCAAATTATGAGTCATTCATGTATGACTTTTTAGTCACCTATTTATTTAGTCAAAGGTGACTGGCACTAGCTTGGCTCAGTGGAAAGTGCTTGTCTATGAAGCCAGCAGACCTGGATTTTCATCTCAGCTCTACCACGTATTAGCTGCATAACCGTAACAGGACTTTATCCCCTCCATTCTGAGCCTCAGTTTCCTTTTCTGTACATTGGAGCACTGTTACTTTGGCATTGCTAGAGAATTATGTGATATCAGTGGTTCCCATCCGAGGCACTATCACCTTTTAGGTAGTACTGAGCATTTTGAGAACAAGGACTGAGAGTCTAGATGCTCCACCACATCCACCATTTTTCAAAATTTATAATAGATCTCTCTACACTCTAGAAAACCATGCTGTGTTGCAAATCACTTTTGAGTGTTTCAGTGAAAATGATGAAGCCCACAAACCTGAGCCTAGAGTCTAGCCCATTTCACACGTTAAGTATGATGCTCTTACTCAAATGGACCTAAGGGGAAATTACATATCGCTTTGTTTGGCACTTGGAAAAGCATGCTGCCATCAAGACTTTTACTCCTGGCATCTGACTTATTAATGAAGCCTCTTTATCAAGCAGCATTTTTGGTTGTCTTGATTGTAGTGGTTGACATATGCATGTAAGTATGTAAATTTTTTAAATTGTTAAACATAAAGTGCCAGATGATATTGAACACTGACTCTTATTTCAGTATATATTTTGCCAAAACAAAGTAAAACCACAAGTTAGGCAAACATTTTCCAAATAAATACACCAACATCAAATATGTGTTGTACTTACAAGCTATAAGAAAATGATTTGGCCAAAGTGATAAAGTAACTTCACTATTGAAGGCATTGTTGGATTAGAAAGAAAATATTCGATTGGTTTTCAGGAAAAAGCAATGTAAAAATTAATGTAAAATACAGCAAACTACATAAGACTAGAGAAAAATGATCTTATTAGCTGTATGAGGGATGATTAATGTTAAAGTGGAAAGAAACTCAAGAGAAGTAATTTGTTTCTTTTTCCCCAAGTAATTTTCATGCTTGGAAAGAAAGTGTGTGGGGGGGTAATTAAAACAACTTTATAATGTACTGCAGTTAAGAATGTGTTTATTGGCCAGGCTCCGTGGCTCAGCCTGTCATCCCAGCACTTTGGGAGGCTGAGGTGAGCGGACTGCTTGAGCCTGCGGGTTCAAGACCCACCCAGGCAGCTTGGCGCAATCTCGTCTTTACAATAAATCAAAAATTAGCCAGGCGTGGTAACGCGTGCCTGTGGTGCCGGCTGCTTGGAAGGCTGAGGTGGAAGGATCATCTGGGCGACGGAGTAAGATTCAGACTCAAAAAAAAAAAAAGAGAATGTGTTTATTATAAGTGAAGAATAAGAAATATCTCAGGTGATGATGAGGCTTTGCTGCTTGCATCCGTCAGGTTCATTAGGAATGAAAAGTCATGGAGAAAATGTCATTTTCAAAATTACTGACAGAAGATATAAATACATTTCCATTACATGTTTTTATAAAAAAGACAGTTCTTTTCTCAGTCATTGTCTCAGCGGCAGGCAGGGCCAGCCACGGTAAGTCAGGTGGGAATGGCAGAAGGGCTTGAAAAAGCTGTACCAGGTGTGCTCACAATCGCTTGTCTTTTGCTCATCAACATGAGGCCACCAAGAATTCTAGTGAAAGGTCCCATGAGTCAACCAGGGATGTTGACAATGCTCCCAGTGACATGGAGAGGCTCCCCTGCACAGTAGATTAGGTCATGAACCTGCAGTGACAACCAAGAAGTCCCTGAATGTCTTGCTCTCTATAGTAGAAGAAATAGCTGTGCTAAAGACAGTGTTTAAAAACCAGGCCTGGCTCAGTTTTTGATGCAATTAAGTAACTTTTAGATTTGTTTATTGAAAAATTATATGCTGAAACTGAAATATTTAGAAAATATAGAACATACTTTTCAGACATATTTACAATGCTAACGTACACTTTCCAACTTGTAAGGAAATTAGATAACTCAAAGGGGATTATCAATAAGTGACACATAACCTTGCTCACTGAGAATTGCATAAGGATATACTTAAAGGTTCTAATTTGGACATTGCTCATAGCTAGATACGATTTTAAATGTGTAGAGAATTGATTTAAAGATCTCTGTCGACTTCGTATATCCGATCTGGTTACTAATCCATTTAAAATGGTCATAGAACATGTTAATCATTTGTAGGAAACTAAATAAGGGACTTTGAGACCAAAATATCTTTTAACTGGTATAGTTAGAAAAGATTTTGCACTTAAGATGTTCACATCTACCCATTTGGAAAGAAGCTAAATTACTTATTTAGCCCCATTTCCAACTCTGCGTTTTGCTAAAGATGGCTTCAGTGCAGCAGGGTGGTTACTAAAAAAAGCAGCAGGACCGATTGCAAGCTCTCAGAGAAGAAGATTTGTGACTCCTTTTAACGACAGAGTAAAATGTTACCAAGTTACTGGAAACACAGAACACACAGGAATCTCACTGGATTTCATCAGTGCTGCCTGCTTTAGAGGTATTTCACATTATTTGTATTATACATGTAAGACACACAGTCATGTAGCACAGTAGGAAATGTATGCTGTAAAAAGTGCATGTTGGATTGAGTTGGGGTCTTGCTGCTTATCCGTCCTTCTCTGAACTTGTCCTCTAGGCCTCCCACACTCTCTCCTCGTATACTCTTGGTTAACTTTTTCTCCCCCCCATACTCTCTGTCAGGATATAGTCCCAAAAATGTGAATACAAAGCAGGATAAATAAAAGCAACACACTTAGGCCTGTCTTAGTCAAGCTTCAGAAAACCAAAGACAAACAGAAAATCTTGAAGGGAAAAAAAGAAGTTACATATACAGAGATGAAGGTAAGAATGACAGCAGCATTCTCATCAAGGACCATGCATGTGAGAATAAGGTAGACTGAACTACATCAAGTTTAGAAATTTTTCTTCAGCAGTCTAGAATTCTGTATCCAGAAAATTCCCTTCAAAAGTGAAGGAGAGGATGCCTTCAGCAATATTATGGAGGAGGACGTCCCTAGTTCTAGTTTCCTACCAGAACCATCAACTAGAAACTTTCCATAGAATGGAATTCTGTGTGAGAATTTGGGAGCCTAGGGAGCCCCGGGGAGAGGAAGCAGCTCCCAAGTGGAATACACACACTGCACCAAGAAGAGTCAAAAAAGCAATTTTACGGCCGGGCTTGGTGGCTCAGCCTGTAATCCCGCACTTTGGGAGGCCGAGGTGAGTGGATTGCCTGAGCCCGCGGGTTCGAGACCCGCCTGGGCAACTTGGCGAGACCTCATCTCTACAATAAATCAAAAAATTAGCCGGGCGTGGTAGCGCG
>CAUYQG010049508.1:0-17251 GCA_963574415.1 Tarsius wallacei | reverse complement strand
CCTGCTGGAGGCCGAGCGGCAGGAGCGGGCGAGGGCCGAGGCGCAGGAGGCCGAGGATCAGCAGGCGCGCGTCCTGGCGCAGCTGCTGCGCGTCTGGGGCTCCCCCCGCGCCTCCGACCCGGCTCTGGGCCTGGATGACGACCCCGACGCGCCAGCCGCGCAGCTCGCCCGCGCCCTGCTCCGCGCCCGCCTTGATCCCGCCGCCCTCGCAGCCCAGCTTGTTCCCGCGCCCGGCCCCGCCGGTGCGCTCCGACCCCGGCCCCCAGTCTACGACGACGGCCCCGCGGGCTCAGATGCCGAGGACGCCGGCGACGAGACACCCGACGTGGACCCCGAATTGCTGAGGTGCCGGGACAGGAGCGGGCGCCTGCGCCAGGGGAGGACCAGGGCGAGGGACGGTGGGGGTGGCGGGGGGAGGGTCGCTGCTTCCCTGGTGCAGGCGCAAACACCTAAGTCCGGGGGCCCTAGGACTGAGTGAAGTCCTGGATCCAGACGGTGGGGCCGAGATGCCTGGCTGGGGCACAGAAGCAACGCGGACTTCTGATCCTGGGGAGGGGGTCCCCGTCCCGTTTCTGGGGATGAGGGAGGCGGGAAAGCCAGTTTCTGGGACGGGAGGCGGGAACTTCCGTCTCCGGAGAGCGGTTGGGCTGGGGACGCTTGAGTGGGGAGGGAGCTGGAGACAGGCAGTATGGGGTTTCAGGTCCATGCAGTTCAGGTCCCCCGGCCGGGCAGGGTGGTGACACCCGCGCACATCCTCGCTGTATTGCTCTGGACCTTGCAGATACTTGCTGGGACGGATCCTCGCAGGAAGCGCGGACCCCGAGGCGGTGGCCGCCCCGCGACGCCTCCGCCGCTCTGCCGACCAGGTTGTGGGCCCCGAGGTCCCCCCTGAGGGCGTGTTGGGGGCGCTGCTGCGCGTGAAACGCCTGGAGACCCCCGCGCCCCAGGCGCCCGCACGTCGCTTCCTGCCACCCTGAGCACCGCCGGGATACTGCACGCCCTGGGACCCAGGAGCATCCCCGCCACCCTGCCACCTGGGCTGCTCCCCACCAGCACGTCCAGAGCAACTTACCCTGGCCAGACCTCCGACCCAAAGATCCCTAACCCCGGCCCCACAATAAACACCATCTGAAGCAGCTCTGTGCTTGTCTGTATGAGTGGGTTTCTAGGGGCTGTGGGCTGGGCAGTGGTGGCCGTCGTTACAGGACAGAGGGGGTCCCTGCTCTGGGTCCTGCACTTTAGAGGCACACCCTGCTCAGTCTATGCCTCTTCAGGGGGAGGAGACACCCACCTGGGCAATGGCAGTGCCCACCTGGGTCCGGTGTCCCCCTTCTAAGTCTCACGTGGGTATGGGGACCCCAGGAGGCTTTGAGGTCACTTGCAGAGCCTGCACCAACATCTTTCAGGGGCCCATCCTTCTGAGGGCCAAGGGGTGGCTGTTCGTGGAGCATGTGAGCAGAGCTCCAGGTGCCAGCAGGGATCTCCACAGGCAAACTTGAGCACTTCCTGATGGGGGGTAGGGTAGGGAGTGGGCGGCAACCTGGGGGTCAGTCCTCCCACATGGGCCCATAATGTTTAAGTCCTTACTTATATAGTCTAGAGGCCCATCTGAATTCTTGCCTTAGATCCTGGAGAATAGGGTTGCTGTGGTGGCAGCTGGGTTGTGGCCAAGGCCTTTGCACTGGTTATTCCCTCCACTGTCCCCAGATATCTGCAAGTTTTTGCCCAAATGTTGCCTATTCAATAAAGCTTTCCTTGACCTCCCAGTAACACTATTCCTTCACCTGCCTTTAACACGCAGCTTTTATCACTATCTAGCCTGATGCCATATCTACAACAGCAGGGATTTTTAAGTGTCTTGTTTGCCTCTACATACCTTGTACCCAAAGCAGGGCCTGGCACAGTGGCCTCCTGAATTTTTTGAATGAAAGGATTCTCACAATTCAAGTAACAGTCTACTCAGTCTCGCTCCCACCCACGTAACACTTGGCATGGAGACAGCTTTGAAACTCAAGAACACCATTTATTTAATTTTGCACAAAATCTCAACTTGACGTAAGAAAACCAACATTAGACATTCCCAGGTTACCAAAAAAGCCCCTCACCAAGTGAAAACAAGACAAGTGTCCATCTATTCCCAGTTTACTGACAGTGACAGTGTCCCAAACAGCTAGTTGATCAGGGTCTGATGTCAAGGGAACCATCACCCCGGCGTGGGGGAGGGTCCACTTAATCGAGATCTTCAGGCTACAGAGCAGCCACAACGGCAGGTGGCCTTCTGGTGCCGGGCCCTCTCCCCACCTGACCTGGCCACAGCATCCTTTGCCATGGCCTCCTGGGCCCTCTGGATCTCATGGACAAGCAGTGAAAAGGCCTCCTCCACACCTTGCCGTGTCTTGGCTGAGGTCTCCACAAAGGGGGCCCCCCAGCTCTGGGCGAGGGCTGTAGCAGCAGCATGAGCATCTCCAGCAGTGGTCACAAGGTCACACTTGTTGCCCACTAGGACGAGGGGTTGGGTGGGGTGAGGACCCCAGGTGGCCCGCATCTGCTGCAGCTGGGTCAGAGTTGAGAGGTCATCGAGAGCGAAGACGCCCAGCACACCATCACCAACAGCCAAGCACTGGTCACGCAGGGCCTTATGAGTGGCCTGCCCTGCAGTATCCAGCACATTCAGAATGCAGCCTCCTTCACTCAGGGACAGCTCCTTCCAGTAGGAATCCTGGATGGTGGGGTCGTGGTCCTCCACAAAGCACTGGTGGTTCAGCTGGATGGTCAGTGCACTCTTGCCCACACCACTTGCGCCCACCACCACTGCCTTGTACTCTGGCAGCTTCTTGCCAACACCCTTGCAGCGTGCTCGAGCCCGGAAGCTATCCTCCTGGGAGGCAGGGCTCCACGTGCCCAGGCCCAGGTCGAAGTTGCCAGGCTTTGTTGACCGCGCCATGCCCTCAGCAGGTAGCTCAGGGAAGAGCAGTGGGTGGCAAGCCCTGCAAGTGGGAAGAGCAGCAAGACAATGGGAGAGAGGTTAGGAGAAACCATTTGAGGGCAAGGAGAGAGAGATGACGGGTGTCTGGATCAACACTTACTGAGTGCCCATCGTGTGCTGACCACCTTCTAATTTGCATGCTATATATTTAACTTATTTTTTTCTTTCTCTCTCCCTTGCCTTTCTCTCCCCCCACACCCTGCCCCCCTTCCTTCTACACTTAAACTCTGAGAAAGGAATTTCCAAATAGCTTTATTGAGATGTAATTTGCATCCCATGAAGCTTAGCCAGTTAATATGTCCCATTCAATGGACTGTAATATATTCACAGAGTTGTGCAACCATCACCATAATCAAACTTTAGAACGTTTTCATCACCCTGGAAAAGAATCCCTTTGTCCAGGAAGGAGGGCAGGATTTTACCTGTTTTGGTCACCATTGAACCCCAGCCCACCGCAGCCCCTGCCAGACAGTATGGTTCAGAATATTCCCACCCATAGAGGGCTTATGTCTAAAAGATGGAGGCAGGCCGGGTGCAGTGGCTCAAGCCTGTAACCCCAGCACTTTGGTTGGTTGAGGTGAGGGGATTGCCTGAGCCCATGGGTTGGAGAACAGCCTGGGCAACTTGGCGAGATCTCATCTCTACAATAAATCAAAAAATTAGCCGGGTGCAGTAGAGCGCGCCTGTAGTTCCAGCTACTTGGAAGGCTGAGGCAGAAGGATCGCCAGAACCCACCAGGTTGACGCTGGGGTGGCCACGGGCGTGCCACCGCATTCCAGCCTGGGTGACGGAGTGAGACTCCAAGTAAAAAAAAAATTAGTCTTTAGTTAGTTAATTACTCAACATGTGTTTATTGAGTACCTACTGTGTGGCAAAGACATAGAGGTGGACAAAAAATAGACAACAAACACTGGCCCCTGTAACCATCACATTCTAGTCAGGGTGACAGATAACAAGCAAGACAAATAAGTAAAATATATTTCAGTAGTAGGTAGGTGATAAGCACGCAGAAGGTGTTCAGTTAATGTTAGGCTTTTTTTATTGTAATTCAACCTTCATTCATTAATTCAAGAATCTTCCTGCATGCCAGACATTGTGCTACCACAGTTAACAAAACAGATCCAAGTCCCAGCTCACAGAGGATTAGATTCTAGCAGTGAGAAACAGACAATAACAAATTAAGGAACAAGGAAGTTGCAGGTTAGAAGAGGATGGGCACACAGCAGGTGCTCAATTAGTGTTAGCTATTAATAGTACATCCCCATTGACTCATTGAATGCACCTCCATGTCCTTGGGCTCAGGAAATGCTCCCGCTTAGTGCACCTTAATGGCTGTAACCACAATTCCCCTCCGACACCCTGGAGCTGTTGCAGCTTGGGGGCAGGGGGCGGCTTTGCAGTGTCCATGGGAGGTTTAGTTGTTTCGTGTCCGGAGGTCAGGGTTGGGGTGAGGGTCCTCAGTTCCTAGGGGCCCCTGAAAAGGGCCACCTGGAAGTGCTCGCCCAGAAGGAGGGGAGTCAGGATGAGGAGAAAAGGAGAGGACAGAGTTTGGGGGGTCCCCAATATTCGGCGGCAGAAAAAGGGAGAAGACCGAGATGTGAACGCAGACAGGGGAAGGGTGAGAGCGGCAGTGCACGTGGAGTGGAGAGGTCGGATTCTGATAAATTCTGAAAGCGAACCTGCCCGGCCATCTTTTGGGGAGGATTAAAGGCCGGGGAGGGAGCAAGGCCGGCTCCCAAGTTAGAAGGGAGCGGCTGGAAGTCGCGTGGTGCCCTCGGTGAGGGAGAGCGGCCGTGCGAGGTGATCAGGACTATGCGGGGAGCAGCAGAACCGAAGCTCCGATCCCAGGGGAGCGGCCTGCGGGTCACACTCGCTCAGTCCTCCCATCACCCCGAGAGGCCGCGCTTCTCGTCCCCGCACCCGCCTTCCCGAGGAGGAACAGCGGGCCCAGAGGAGCGAGATGACCGGGACTGGCCGGAGATCGCACAGCCCGTGAGAGACGCCACGGAATGGGGGTCTCGGCCCCCTCCTCAAGCAACACAGGGCCGCTAGCGGTGGCGAGGGCGACTGGAGGGTCCTCGTTGACTCCCGGGGCCCCTGCGACCGTCCCCTCAGAGCCCCCTGGACCCGGCCGGCGCGTGTCGCCCAGGTCCCCTGGACGGCGTGTTGAGGGCAGGCCCCTTTCAGGGCAGCTTTGCCAGGCAGCTTTCCTTGACGGAGCTGGATGAAGTGTGAAGCTCGGGGTGGGGGGCCCCTAAAACTGCGACCCCGCTTCGGGCTGAGCGTGAACAGTGTCGCCCAGTCCGTCCCTTCTGCACCCATCCCGCCTTGAAGAAGCATCCCCGCTCCCCGCCCGCCGCGAACACCCCATCGAGGCCGGGCCAGTGAGGGGCTCGCTCGCTCGGGAGAAGGGAGGCGCTCAGAGAAGGGTCCCCTTACAGCCGGCGCGGAAAAAGCCCCCCGGGGTGGGACCGGGAACACGGACGCCCCGCTCACCAGTGTCCTGGGACAGGCGGGTGCGCTGGGGCAGGTGGGAGCGCTGGGACGCGGCCGGCGGCTCTGACAGGACTGACGGGGCCTGGGGTGGGGGCAAAGCTGCTCCCCCAGCCCCAGGTGGCGGGTGGGGCGGAGCAGTGGGCATGCGCAGCCGTCCTCCCTCTCGCCCTCCGGCCACCCCCACCCCGCCCCTGCCCCGGAGGGAGCGCGGGGTCAAGCCCCGGGCGGCAGCTCGCCCTACGGACACGTGCACGCCACTGGGGGCCTCAGGGTGCGCGGCGGGCGGCCGGACCTCCAGTCGTCTCTGCTTGGGATGGGATTTTCTGCCGGTTCTGTGTGTGTGTGTGTGTGTGTCCCACTTTGACCTGGACGGCCAGGCTCTGGGAGCCTTTTGTGAGGATGTCTTGCAGGCCTTGCAGCCTGTACCGCCTCAGCCGGCGTTTTGGCCGCTCCGGAGAGGCTCGCGTCTGCTCCTGGAGGGAGAGTTGCGGGGAGGGGTGATTCTGTGCAGCAGAAAGAACTCGAATGTCTGTCGAGCTAAGGATTTCCCAGACTCCCTTGCAGCTATGACAGCCACATGACACAACTCTGACCAATGAGCTATAATAAGGGATAGTTAGGCGTGGGCATCCAGAGGGCTTTTTTAAAAAAATTTTATGGCCAGCTCCTAGACAATGGAGGGCTCTTAAAAGAGGGCTGGCTGAAGCCCTGCAGCCCCTCAGCAGTCCTCTTCTTGACCGGCTGGGGTTCTGGTGGTCAGCTTGGGAGACCTCAGCCTTGACTCCTGTGAGAACTTCAAAATTGTCCTCCGATTTCCCACCTTCCTCCCCGGCAGGAAGCTACCCATGACCACATCCAAGTTAAACCTGGACCCTCTCCCCATACACCCCCATCAGGCCAATGAGATAGATGGGGAAACTGAAGCCCGGTAGGGATATTTCCTGCTACTTGTCTTCTCAGCCTAGGGTATGGCTGGGACTGGCTGTGAGGCCCCTATTTCTAAGACAAGCACCCGTTTTCTCATGGATTCTGCCATTTAATTCCAGTGGAGCCAGTTTAGCTGCCTGCTCTATTTTCAGTTAGTTTTTTGGGGCAATGGATGGGCGGGGAGTTGACCTGATGAAGATCCACTCCCTCACTCCATTATTCATTGGCCTTGCTGGCCAGGGATGTGGAGTTCCCCACCTAATTCAAAGTCAAAAGGCTTTCTCCAGGTTTTGTAACAGCTTGTACTTTATTACATATGCAACCCTGCCATACCTGCCAGTTGACCCCACCTCCCTCCAATATTACCCTTGTGATATCAGCTCCCTCTTGGGGCCACTGAGCTGCTTTCCCTTCCTTCTGGGTGGGTGGAGGAGTGCTGGTCCTCGAGCACACAGTTGGGAGGGGGAGATCCGCAACTGATCATCGGAGTCCTCTTAGACATATTTACACTTAAATAAGCACCCTTGGGAAGTTGCAAAGGATATTCGCGATGGGCTGGAGTGAGAGGCTACCCCTCATCCAAGGTACAGGTTGGAATGAACTACAGCTGGTCTATCTTAAGCCTCAGAAGGTAGAGAAGAGGGAGCACATTCTGGGGTTTAGTGTGGGTGGGGCATGGCCTCCCCAAACTTGTTCTGGTGGGCGACGTTCTTCACATCTAGAAGAGCCTGAGGAAGAGGCAAGAACAGTGTTGGTGACAGAGAGTGAGTACTCTACCTCAGCCAGGAAGCTGTCCCCACTCCAGCCCTCAACCACTCTGTCTCCTGGACTACCCCACAGCCCCTGCACCGTGCAATATAATCATGCAGAAGGATCTGCCTTCTCCCCTTACCCAATCACAGAAAGGGTGTCTGTGTGGGGGTGAGTGTGCACATGTTAAAGGGTCTACTCAGGGCCCACCTGGTGGTGGACATAGGCCTGACAGTGGTAACACCAGGCGGACAGGTCAACGTAGCTGAGAACCAGTGGGTGTCCAGAGTCTCGGTGGTGTCGGAGCATATGGGCATTGATGTAACGACCGCAGTAGACCTGAGGTTGGGGTGTGAGTGTCAGGTGGGGGTTTTCCCCAGCTGTGGTTTTCTCCCGGGCCAACATCCACCCCATGCCCTTCCTCTGCTCCGTACCTGATAGCAAGACAGACACACCCAATTCTCCTGAAGTGTTCCACAGTCCCCACAAGGTTGGGTCACGTCCAGGCCTGCTGCAGGTATGGGGCATACTGCCACCAAATGGGGACACCAGGGAAGTGGTGTCACAGCATAAAACATGGCCTGAGGTGGGTAGGCGAAACCGAGTAAGTTGGGGACCCCGTATCCCTATTACATGTTCCTACAAATATGCTCCTGCCTGGAGACACAAACGGGCAAAAGAAGGAAGCTATAGTCTCAGCCTCTCCTTGAGCTCACCTGATCAGTGTCAGCAAGGTCCCCAAATCCCTGCATCCGCATAGAACCATCCATGTCCTGACCTCCAGCTGCCTCTCCTAGTGGGCTCTTCTCTTCTGGGGCCTCCTGGACACACAGAAGCAAAAGATGTATCAGGGAGGCTCAATTCTTGCTTGCTCTTCCCCACTACCTGGGTGTGGTGGGCCTTACCTGAGATTTGCTGCCTAGTTCCAAGGTCCTGAGAGTCCCAATCAGCTTACTGGGGGATATCTGGGGTGTGGCCCCCTGCATAGGTGAGGTTGAGGAGGTCTGGTTTTCTGTGCATGAGGCTAGAGGAGTTTGGATCAGCTCGGTGCCCCCTATAGCCTTCTCTGAGGTGGTCTGGTCCAGTGTGGCTCCCTCCATGGCTGCCTCCGAGGTGGTCTGGGCCAGTGTAGCTCCTCCTACAGCTTCCTCTGAAGTAGTCTGGTCCAGTGTGGCTCCCCCAACAGCATCGGCTGAGGTGGTCTGGCCCAGTGTGGCTCCTCCCACAGTCTCCACTGAGGTGGTCTGATCCAGATTGGCTCCCCCCATAGCCTCCTCTGAGGTGGTCTGGCCCAGCATGGCTCCCCCCGTGGATGCCTCCAAAGTGGTCTGGGCCAGCACGGCTCCTCCAGTGGCTGGCTCTGAGGACTGGTCCTGAGTGAGGGCCACCACAGCTGTCTCTGACTTAGTCTGTTTTGGAGTAGACTCTTCCCCAAATAATGCTGAGATGGCCTTCCCTATGCCTGCTTCCACATCATTCTTTTCTGGTGTAGTCATCCTCTCAGCTGACCCAGGATTGAATGGCTGGGATGCCTTTTTGGTGACTGACTTAGAACTGGAGGGTCCCTCCTTGTCTTCTACCTCTGGAATCAGGGAGGGAGATCCTTTAATGTGGGTGCTATCCCCTTTCCTGCCTCTAATCCCTGCCCCCAGTTCCCTGTTTCACTGAGTCTCCCCATTACCCCAATTTCCCATGTCCACTCACTTATGACACGCAAGCTGCGCCAGTATCTGCGATGGACTTGAATGGTCTCAGTGATTGAGGCCAGGGCCCCTGATAGTGGGGGCCGTGGCAGAGCCAGCAGGGGTGGCGGGTCTCCAAGAAGGGAGCGGGTGCAGGCAGCCATGGACTCTGAGATGGATGTCAGGTTATAGCCACCCTTTGTAAAGGAAAAGGGAAGCAAAAGGTATGATGGGTACTCATCAGGGAATTTGGAGGACAAGATACCCTGCCTTCCCAATCCCACCCCCACCCCAAGCCCTGCAAGCCTACAGAGTCTAGAGTGAGGGAGGGAATATTGGGAACTAGTGAATAGAGCCCACATCTGTAAGATGGGCAGCACCCATTGTGTGAGGTAGCAGTTGGGAGTGGGGAGAGGGATGTGAATTGTGATATAAAGTGCAAGATAACAGTACTGATAATAGCAGACATTTATTAAGTGTTTGCTGTGTGCCAGACCCTATTTTAAGTACTTCATGCATATTGACTCACTTAGTCCTCACAACCACAGGTGCTAAATCTACACAGGAACTTGCCTTCAAGTCATACAGAAATCCATCTTCACACTGTCTAGGAACCCCTGGCCTCACACCATACAGTAACCATTGACCTGACCTGCACAAGACACCCTCTGTGAACCCAAACAAAAGCCCCTGCCCTGACCTTAGGACAAGAACAACTGGCCTTTCTCTCTACATGAACCCGTCCTAACCTTTTTTGCCTCTATAGGAACCCCAGTCTGTATTCTTTTTACAGATAAAGAAACTGAGGCACAGAATAGTTAGATGACTTGTCTGAGGTCACAACAGCTGAAGAGTCAGCACTGGGGTTTGAAGCTTGGTTATGTGACAAAATCATCCATGTTCCTAACTACCACATGCCCTGCCACAAGTAGTCCTGGGCACACTGCAAATGGGACTTCTGGCAAGCCAATTAACTTCTCTGTGACTTACTAAGGTTGCTGAGGGGTTAAAATAATGTCTGTACAATGCATAGTAGTAACATGATCCAGCATTTACACAGCGCTTACCATAGCCAGGCACTCCTCCATGATTAGCCTGTCTTGTCTTACAGATGAGGAAACCGAGACACAAGGAGTAGGGACACTGAGTCATTTATGAAAGGTCAACGATTTTCCTTTGTCCCAGGAAATCGTTAGAGGCAGTTCAGGTAGTAATAAAAGCACAGACCCTGGAGCCAGGATGCATGGGTTCAAGCCCTGGCTCTGCCATTAGTAAATGTATGACCTCAGGCTAGTCAATACTGGTTTCCTTGATCTTCAGAGAGGAAAATAACAAGGTAAGCACCTACCTCAAAATGCTGCTTTGCCAAGTGAATGAATTAATAATACATATAAAGTGCTAAGAAGAGTGCTTTGCACACAGTAAGCACTCAGTTAAAGCTGTCAATATTGGTGTTATTGTTGTCATTAATACCCATTATGTGCCAACAATCCAACAATCCCAGGCAGGGACACTTAAAGGAGATTTTAGGAAAAGATTTTAGGAAACTGCCCTGAGTGATGCAGCCAACTCTTCCAGTCTACCTTCCCAGTGTAGGAAGAGGGACTGAGAGAGAGTTACCTCCAGGATAAGGATAATGTGGCCATTGGCAAGGCCCATCAGCAGGTGGGTGAGGTGGGCATAACCCTCAGGTGACACCTGGCAGCCCCCCAGCGGGTCCCCCCGTGCAGCGTCAAAGCCAGCTGAGACCAGCACCAGTTCTGGGTTAAACTGAGACAAGGAGAGAAGAGATGCATAGGCATGAGGGTGGGGGCTTCAGTAGGCAGTAAGTGATGGAGACCCAGACACATGGAGACAAGGACAAATGAAGACATAGAGATGCAAGTCAGAGAGACAGGGACATGAGACCAGTGATCTGAAAATAAGGAGGGGAAGACAGAAACACAAAAAATAGAGACTTGGAGATAGTAGAAACAGAGACACCAACTTACATGGAGACAGAGAAATGGACACATGGGCACATGAGACAGAGTCATGAGACAGGAGACATGGAGACTCAGATAGAAGACAGTGACAAAAGAAACAGAGAGACAGAGACATGTCCTCACACACAGGCATCCCAGGGTCAAATGTGGGACACACATGCACAAGATACAGGGTTTTATATAAACAGTGCCAAAGGGAGGCACAAGCACACTTCTATAACACAGGATGACAAAGCAAGTGCCACACACAGAGAAGAAGACAATCACATATAGCCACACACACCTCCGCACAATCAGACAGTCCCATACAGACCAGGACTACACATCCACAATAGTCATGCACACATAAGCGGTTTCTCAGAGGGGATAATAATCCACAGCTACCCTGCACAGTCATAATCATATACATGCCATCACCACAAAGTCACAATGGTCACATGCGCTCTTGTGATCACAGGAGGTGGTCACTGGCACACACAGCTGTACACACACAGAAGGCTGTCCTGGCTGCCCATGCATATCAGACACACATGCAAATCTGAAGGCACACACCCGCACCCAGGGACAGAGTGGCGCTCATGCTCTTACTCCCTTACAGAGTCAGCCATGTACACCACCAGCTTTCCTAGCTCACACGCAAGGAACGTGGTCACATTCAGATCATTTTCCAGTCATATAGACACGCACACACATAGCCAGGGCAGACAGCTAGACAGAGCTGTCCATGTCCATGTCCAGAGGGGTCCACACAGGCCCACACAGAGATGGCTGCATACAGTGACATACATTATCATATCCATCACAGAGAAAAGGTGGTGACAAGTAGCCATCTGCGTGGAAATG
Organism: Tarsius wallacei; assembly: GCA_963574415.1. NCBI lineage: Eukaryota > Metazoa > Chordata > Mammalia > Primates > Tarsiidae > Tarsius > Tarsius wallacei. The sequence goes on along the minus strand of CAUYQG010049508.1, from coordinate 5,582 downwards.
CACACATATACTCAAATCCCTCCCTTCCCTTGCACATGCAGTTCCACAGGGAGGACATTACCTGTGACCACCCTCATACCCAGACAGGCACTCATGGGACACAGATTCAGCCAAGACACATACAGCTACCACAGAGGCCATCACACATACAACCAAGACAGTGGCTCACACATACAATGTCACACAGAGAAGGCAGTCACATATAGCCACTTGTGCACAAATATGCAATGCCATCACAGTCAACCCCTGCCCTGCCCCATAGCTGTCACTATAGTCAACCCAGCAGTCAGATGCACACATGCTGAGGAGGCAGGCACATGCTGCCACTCGCACAGGCATATTACATACTTCCTGGGCCATACCTCATAGGCAATAGGAAGCACCAGTCGATGCCAGGCAGCCAGGTAGTCAGCATCACCCATGCGGGGCCCATTCCAGGCCACGTTGACAGTGAAGCCCGTGCCCGCAGCCCGGCCCATCTGGCTGCTAGAGCCCTCATCCCCCATGGGGAAGAAGGTTCCATGATCATAGCGGTGCAAGGACACGTATAGGACACTGCCAGGGATGGAGTGGAAAGCGGCCATGGCTGGTTAGGGATCCTGGCACCCCTGAGACATACCTCGCCCACCTCCCTGACCACACCCTTGGCCCTGACCCCAGTCCCTTACCTAGGGTCATCCTCAAACATGTGCTGAGTTCCATTACCATGATGTATGTCCCAGTCCACAATTAGGATCCTGGGGAAGGCAGAGCTCCTCAGTAACCTAGAATACTCACTCCCTGGGATAGGGCTGGGGCTAGACTCCTGGAGTCTGCAAGGGCATTTACAGCTGGGTAGCAGGACCCTGGGGCTCCTGGGAAAGTGCTGGGCATCAGGCTTCTAGGTCCTAGTAGTTAAGGATAAAAGCCTGATCTTGGGTCCTGAGGGCTTCCCTATAGGCCTGAGCAAGTGCATGGGGCTGGACCCTGGGTTCTTCTGGGTAATTACTAGGGAACTGGACCTTGGGTCCTAGGCAGCTACTGCCAGGGGATAGATCCTGGGTCTTTTGGACTCACTGAGGGCTTGGACCTGGGTGCTGTTGGGACAGCTGTTAAGAGGCCAGAAATGCTGGGTGGGAGCCCTGGATCCTATTTTATAAGTGCCCAGGTGCCACAATCCGGGGTTCCTATCTGGATAAGCACTGAGGCTCCATTCTTGGTCCTTTCATGGGGAAGTGCTGGGCTATTGGGCCCTTGCTTGTTTCTGGGGAAATCCTGGGGGCTATACTACTACGCCTGCTGAGTAAGTACTGGGCTGGGAGAGAGCATCCAGATCCCCACAAGGTTCAGGATTTGGGGGCCCTCCGGGAGCCCTTACCGTAGGGCACGCCCACTGATGGCCTGGGCATGGCGAGCAGCCACAGCCACGGAGTTGAAAAAGCAGAAACCGCAAGCTGCATCCAGCTCAGCATGGTGTCCTGGGGGGCGCACCACAGCAACACCATTCAAAACCTGGGGAGGAGCGGGGAGCTAAGACAGGACTGCCTGCTCTAATGCTGGCTCTCCCCTTTCTTCTTTTCTCACTTTTCTGCCCCCTCCAAGACTCCCCAGGCTGCTAGCTCCCCCATGCCCCTCTCCATGGCCCCTTTCCTCAGGCTGTGCCTGACTCTCTCAGAGCCTCTATAAGCAGCAGGTGGCCAAATCTTCCCAGGCCCCCAGGACCTCCTCTCCCCAGCCCAATGCCCTATCCCAAAGAGGATGCACCTCTCCTGCAAGCACAGCCTCCACCAGGCGGCAGACAGCACCAGTAGCCAGCTGCGCACAGGCAAAGGTGCTGGGGCAGATGTAGATGGAGTCAAAGTTGGAGCTCTCACGGTGCAGCTCCCGGGTTTTCATCTTCTCCGTGGCCCGGAGACGACCCAAGTACTCAGCACTGCAGGCACAGAGAGGAGTGCCCAGCGGACCCTGAGGAAGCTCCATCCCGTCCCTGGGCCCTGCCCCTGAGATAGGAACTTGGGCCCCTCTCCAGTCCCACAGCAGCTCCACACACCAGGAATGGAGACCTCAGGCTTTAGCCCCCGAGGCTCCACCCACAGCCTGGGGAGCCCACCCACCCCAGGCATGGGGGGTCTGACCTGTGGCAGGTGAGCAGCTCAGAGTCTGTGGCAGGGCGCACAGGCAGGGTGAGGCAGCGCCTGGCAAGGCTCAGCTCCTCCAGACGGTACATGATCCGTGAGATGCGCTGGGGCATCTCGGGGTGGTGGCTAGCAGTGAGGGGAAAAGAGAGGTAGGGGCTTAGTGCCTGAGGGGAGGGATCCCACACCCACTTATCTAGCCCTCTGACTGCATACCTGTCCCATAAGTTGCAGTGACTCATCATCCGTTGGTCATAGACCAGCCCTGTGCGAGCCTGCAGCACCGGCCATGTCAGGATTGGGAACACAGGGGGCTCCCAGGGTCCTTCCTCTTCGTTTTCCTCTATGTTGTCCTCTTCCATGTTGTCTTCCTCTAGAGTTTCAGCTACAAAGGGAAGTCACAGTCATCCTACCCTTTCAATCTCGATCTCCATCATACTTTGGAACTCAGGTGACCCAAACAGAACGAGGAGTGTGAGGCCTGAAACCAGGGCCCAGGGAAACAGCGGGCCTGACCCTCCCCCACCAAGGTGGCCCAGGAAAGTCAGAGGGGTTCTGGAAGAGAGTCTCCCCATCAGTTGGTTCCATGCCCAACCCCCACCAAGCTGGTTCCCCATCTCCTACCTGATCTCACAAGGACCTCCCAGAAGGGCTCGAGGGCTTCCAGAGTACAGGAGAGTGAAGCCTGGGCACTAGAGGGCAGAAGAAAATGTGATGCAATAGCCCCTGGGTAGGCAGCGAGTCTCTCACTCTTCCCCTCTTCCACCTGGGCTCACCTCGAGCAGGGGGCACCAGGGGACTCCAGCATAGGACAGGGGTCTCCCAGAAGAGTATGGAGTGAGGCACTGACACCCTCAGCCAGGGAGCGGAGATTGTAGCCACCCTGAGGGGAGGAATTATTAGGGGGGGTCAGAAAAGGACCGGATGTTACCAGGAAAGAATAATGACCATAATAATAATAACAGCAATGATACTGGGGTGCATACTACATGTCAAGCAACAAGGAACTTAGAGGGTGACCTCATTTAACTCACTGGACAATATGAGGGGATTACCGTTATTATTATGCCCATTTTAGAGAAGGAAAGCGAAGGCACAAAGAAGTGAAGTGACCTATGCAAAGTTGTCCAGCTAGTTAGTGAAGTGCTGGACCAGGAACTCCTGTTGGACTTGTAAGCTGTGTCCTTAAGTCCTCCAGGATCCACAGGCTGAGATGAAGGTGAGTCACTCACCTCCAGAGACAGGATCAGCTTGCCTCCTGCCAGACCCATGAGCAGGTGGGTTAGCTGGGCAAACCCTGCCGGAGTGGCAGCCATCTCACCCTGGGGAGACAAGGCAGGTCAGCCTGGCTCCATGCAGCCCCTTCTGTCCACCTGCCACCCCAAGGAGCCCACCTTACCTTGGGGTCCCCTTGGAGGGCATCAAATCCAGCAGCCACCAGGACCAGCTGAGGCTGGAACTGAGGGGGGAACGGACTACATGAGGCTACCTGCCTTCACGGCCCATCCATCAACATCACCCCTTCCCCAACACACCCCAGACCCCCAGGACCTCAAGAGCGACTGGCAGCAGGATGTGCAGGAAAGCGGCAATGTAGTCGGCATCCCGCATCCCCACCTGCAGACACAGAGGCATGATGGGGGATGTTCAGCTACCTGCCCCGAGTTGGCAGAAGAGTGGGGCTGGGTTTCACTTGGGGGCAGAGGGTAAGCAGATGCTGACCTGGTTCCAAGGCACATTAATGGTATATCCTTGGCCTTGGCCAAAACCTGTGGTGGACCAGTTAGAGGCCTGAAGGTGGGGCCAGAATCGACCCTGCTCATAGCGGTGGATGGAGAAATAGAGGACACTGGGGGCAGAGAATAGAGATGAGGGAGTTGGAAAAAAGTCAATCCTCCCAGATGCCCGCAACCCACAGTTGCCAGTTTCCTCAATCACTTGTTTCCCCATTCAACTACTCATTCATTCTCATTCATTAATTTTTAAATTCACACCTCCATTTTTCATTAATTTGCCCTTCCATTCAGTCATTAATGTATGCATCTTCCAATCATTAATTCTTCCATTTATTTAGCTATTGCCTCACTCATTCATTTGGTCTCCCACCAGAACTTTTCCCTCAGCAAATATCACTGCCTGCTTGGTGCCTACCCAATTCTAGGCTCAGCTCTCAGGTCTATTTCAGCTCCCAGGGGCTCCTGACACTGTGTGGAACTCTAGATCATGTCTGCCCACCACCTGTCCCTGCCACCAAGGTATTAACTGCAGGTCAAACCCTGTGACATTGGAGGCTCACAGGGGGCATGGGGCTCTTAGCTGGGGAAAGCCAACCAGGGCTGAAAAGAGTTTCAGGCCAGGCTGGGGAGCTAAGTGATTCCTCTGAAGGAAGTGGGGAGACCCAGGGGCTAGGGGTGAGGAGGGGTGGCACTTGCTTCTGTGGGTGGAGCTAGAAAGGAGGTGCTGGCTTGGGCTGCTATGAGCCAGTGAAGGGGCAGGTCATTCTCCCTAACACCTTATAGGTCACCCCTACTACTTCTTCTATTTTATACGTAGGTGAGAGAGCAAACACTCAGAGGGGTGGGAGGGACTGACATGCAAAGCAGATAATGGAAAGACCATGATGTAGATGTTCTGACAGAAAGCCCAGCAGGGGACTGTGAGGGGGCTTAATTCTGACCAGGGAAAGCAAAATGAATTATCTATCATCCATCTGTCTATCTGCCCACCCACCCATTCATCCATCTATTTGTTTATTTACCCCCCACCTTGTTCCAGAAAGAATTTAAGGCAGCTTTTTTTCTTTTTAGGGGAAAGTAAGAAATAGTGGTAAGCACTGAATCTAGACAAAGTTAAGAGTTGTTTTTTTTTTTTTTAGTTGGAGTCTCACTCTGCCTCCCAGGCTGGAGTGCAGTGGCATGCTCACAGCCACCACAGCCTCGAACTGCTGGGCTCAGGCAATTCTTCTGCTTTAGCCTTCCAAGTAGCTAGAACTACAGGCATGTGCCACTACACCTGGCTAATTTTTTGACTAACTGTAGAGACGAGGTCTTGCCAAGTTGCCCAGGCTGGTGTCTAACTCCTGGGCTCAGGCAATCCTCTCGCCTCTGACTCCCAAAGTGCTGGGATTACAGGCATGAGCCACAGTGCCAGGCAAGAGTCATATTTTAACAAGTGTTAATAATGTGGTTGTGAAATTTAATGCAATTGATATAAAATGATTCTTAAAATTGAGGAAATATATCTTAGAATTGGGGAACAAAACTCACACAAAACCTCTGGTCTTGAGTAGGTGAGGATGATTGTTTTATTTTTGATGCTGATAGATAGTGGTTCTAAACTTTTAGTAAGTTAACCATTAGAGGAAGAGAAATATACAATAGGATATAAAATTATCATCAGGGATAGAAAGGAATAAAGAAAAGATATGAAGAAAGCCAACTCCACAGGAGAGCCACCAGAATCAACAAA
>CAUYQG010049506.1:0-10860 GCA_963574415.1 Tarsius wallacei | reverse complement strand
TTAAAAAATCCTGTCCAGCTTCAATGGGCAGCATGGTTGTTTCCATGTTTTTGCTATTGTGAATAGAGCTGCAACAAACATACATGTGCAGGTATCTTTTTGGTAGAATGACTTGAGTACCTCCGGGTATATTCCCAATAGGGGGACTAAACAGCACACTCTTTTTGAATAATGTAGTTACACCGTACCGATGAAGCTCTCCTCCTCCTTCCTTCTCCTTATCTCTGCAAAACCTGTCGCCATGTGTTGAAAGCTGGACATATTGCCATTAGCAATTCCATGCCATTGTAGGATTGTTAAGTGGTACACAAAGGTCAGAGGTGAGCATGGGTGAAGTGGAGCCAAGTTTGGGTCTAGCCGTGTGATCTGAAGGAACCACTCGTGTCCCCAGCCTTGCTGTCTTCCCTGGCAAAGGACAGGTTGACAGCTCTGATCTCCAAGTTCCCGCCAGTCTTCACATTCTAGCATTCTGAGACTTCAACTAATTAGGGTTTACCATAACCCAGCGTCTCTCAAAGTTGTCGTTAAGATGTCAAGTTTCTCGGGAGACACAATGAAGCACAGAAGCTGGGAGGCTAGAACCAAGAAGACTGACTCATAGCTTTCAGTTTCCACGCCAAGTCACCCCAGTTCCAAGAGAAACTTGTCAAACTAAATGAGAACCCACTAATAATCAGTGCTGGCTTGGAATTCAAGAACTCTATTTCTGTCTTCGCTGAGCTTTAAAGTAAACTGTAGCACTGGTGTAGTAAACTCATATAGGAGACCAACTTGGGCTGAAAAAATGGTTATCTCTCATATTAGGGCCACTGAGGGCAAACTTTGCTGTTACATCATAACCATATGTGACTCTAGTGGCCAAGCCTTTGCTGGGGCGACATCTAGTATTTCCCCGTAAGCCTACCAGATGAGCCCCGAATTGAGAATGAAGTCATGTTCCCAGTGGCTAGTGCTTCGAATGACAAGACATAGAGGCATCATTTGAAATCATTGGTTTCCATTTCTTCTCGGAACCTAGAGCTTCTAGAGTGTGAGTAAGGATTCTGAATCCCCAAGGGTGAGGATGTTGGCGGTGTTTGGCCATAAACACCAGCTCTACCCATCTCAGTCTGACCAACCGAAGTTGGTCAGAGTGTTTGGAGGGTCAGGAAAAAGTCAGAAATTCCGGTAGAAGGGAACTCAGTGAAAGGAAGAGTCTCCAGGGTTTGAGAATTTTCCAAAGCCCAAGGGTTAAACCAGGCAAGTTCACATGCAAAGAAACAACCTGACCAGCAGGGCAAGGTGTTTAGGAGATTAAGTCTGAGCTGTTGCCTCCTCTTGAAGCAGAGTCTAAGCAGAGGTTGAAAAATGTAGCTACAGTGACCAAACAAACAGGAGCCTCTGCTCTCATGTGGATAACTCAGAAGTTGAGCTCTTCCCATGAAACATCATGAGAAAGACTTGAGTGTTAGATGCTAAATGATGCAGTAAGGAAACAAGGATAGTAAAATACCATCCCAGAGAAAACCATGCCATTGAACAGAAGCAATGGGCAAGACAGGGGACAAGACAACAGAAGAAAGACAGGGTCGGGGAGGGAATAAGTGGCCATGGCCATTAGGCAGGGAAGAAAACCAAGCCACATTGAGAGGTAGAACCACAGGGCGGACGAGAAGGCTCGTTCATTCATTCATTCAATCCATCACTCAGTCAGGAGGTTGGCCATTCAGTCAACAAAAACTAGGATATTTCCTTCAATAATCCAGCATTGCACTGGGTTCTGGAGCTCACGAGTGAGCCTGGTTGCCATGATGCCTGCTCAGATGGAGTTAACAACCTGTGACCGGGTCGGAGGTATCCACCCCCAAGCATGGCTGCTTGAGCCGTGATAGGTGGAGACCTGGAGATGCATTCTCCATCTTTTCCCCCATCCTAAAAAGCATCCTCAGTCATCAACAAGAAAGGAATCTGAAAAGAAATGGAGGTTGGGAATAGAACTTGTGGGGAGTTCAGAGAAAAGGGTGCCCAAGTGGGAAGGTCTGGGCAGAGAAGGAGACAGCAGGAGGAGGGAACCTTAGTTGAGACCAGGCAACTCTTCTGCAAGCCTGATTCCAGCTCCAACCCTCCTTCCCAGGAAGGGAAAGAATGAAGTGAAGAAAGAGATCTAAGAATGTGAATAATGAAAATAATAAAGGGAGCAGCCCTTTGCTGTCTTTTCTCACCTTTTGGAAAGTTCCTGAAGGAAGTACAACCATGAGTCTCCTTGCCCCAGCCAGTCAGCAGCTAATCAAAGAAATGACATGGCTTTCCCCAAGGGAAGAAGAATACTCCAAGCAGGAGAAATGGATCCTGTGACCTGCCCCTAGCAGAATCCTCAGTTTGGGAGAGGGCAAATCTGTGCTAGGCTTAGACACATCTGGGTGCTGTCACATACCTAATGGGATGAACAAATCTGGTTGTTCACGAAAAGGTCTTTAGCCTGTCTGAAAAGCCAACAACTAGAGATTTGCTTGGATTAACCACAGGGGCGGGGGAGCGGAATCCCTGGGGCATTCATGTAAATTAGTTTTAACCAACTCCCTTTCTCACCCTAACCCTGAGCCACAGTGAAGAAATGGGCGTTTTGAGTGGGCACAGAGAGGGGAAGCCAGTATTTACCTGTGAAGACGTGAACACCGCACAGACACTGGAGAGACAGCCCAAGAGCTCGACTCTGGCTCAGCCAGACCTGGAATCAAGGGAGGCCCAAGTGATGAAAGAAGGGATGGAAGGAGGTGACTAAAAGGAAATGTTGAGTTTACGAGTGCAAAACCAGGCTCTGTAAGCAGAATGAATGTCCTTGAAGGAACTATGGGAAATTCCAAGGCTCTCAAATCATTTTATTAGCATTCACATTCATAGCTCATATATTTTTTTCCTTTTTTTTTTTTTAACTTGAAGTTCTTCAAGTGAGGAAAATACACTCCCCTCCCTCTCTGGCTGATTTACGGAGTAGTGACATTCGCAGACAAGGTGGTTTGGGCGTGCCTAGCTCATACATCGTTGCAGGCGTTAAGCCCAGGCCCAGGCAGGCCTTTGTGAAACAGGCTGCCTTAATCACCTTGTTGTCACCATTAGGAAGAAATATTGGACAATGTATGAGCATTATAATGTAAGAGGTTTTTTTTTTTTTTCCCGAAACTGACCGCATTTGCACAAAACCACCAGTCATCTCGGCATTCGCCGTTCTCTCCACCTCTCAGATGAGGATCGAAAAAGCATCCTTCCAATTTGGCGTGCCTCAGCTGCCACTACATCACTCTCATATGCCGTCCTCTTTCCCAAGAGATGCATTATTCCAACATATTTGGAGATTCCATAAAGGAACATAGGCCCTGAAAACAGACTGCCTAATTTCAAATCCCAGCTCTACCAGTAACTGAGTGATCCTCGTTGAATTATTCACTCTCATTAAGCCACAGTTTCTTTATTACTAAAAAGGAGATATTGTCCGGGCACAGCGGCTCAAGCCTGTAATCCCACCACTCTGGAAGGCTGAGGCCAGAGGATGGCTTGAGCCCAGGAGTCTGAGACCAGCCTGGGCAGCATAGCGAGATCTCGTCTCTGTTAAAAAAAAAATCAAAAAGTTAGCCGGGCATGATGGTAAGTACCTGTAGTCCCAGCTACTCTGGAGGATGAGGTGGGAGGATTGCTTGAGCTCAGGAGGTTAAGACTGCATGAGCCATGATTGTGCCACTACACTCTAGCCTGGGCAACAGAGGCCCCGATTCAAAAAAAAAAAAATGGAGATATTAACAGGGGTCATATAACTCTTCATGTTACTAAGAATGATTAAATTGTCTGTAAAGTGTTTATTTAACACAGAACTTGGCTCAAACCAGGCACTCAAAGACTGTAGGTATTATATAATTACAGGGCAATGTTAAAAGCTTTTGGGCTAAAAGTTAAAATTTTGTCACTTATTTTTCTAAATAAACATCCATCATCTCTCTGTACGTGTCTATGTGTATATGTGTGAGTTTATCTGAGACACACGGAACTTAGCAGGGAATGTTTCAGAGATAATAAATGTTCCTATGAACCACCACACCATTTTATCTTCTTTGTTTACTCTTTGTTTATAATCTCTGAGATCTTCTACTAAATTTCAAAGCACTGTTTGGCAGTGGATTTTAAAAGTACCAGCAGCTTGTCATGACTCTGATAGGTCCATAAGGCAGAAAGAAAGAGAAAGACATAAAATCAAGACCGTAGACTGATACAGAGGGGAAAAAGTTGTGTGGAAGGCCACTGGAAATTATCCATTCAGCCTGCTCCTTTTTCGGGTAAGAAAACTGAGGCCCAGTGGGTCATAGGACTGCCCCAACGCCACTTCACAAAATATACATAAAGCTGCAACTAAAAACCAGTGGGGAAGGAATAGAAGATTGGGAGTGAAGAAAGAAAAGAAAGATGGGTGAAAGGAGAGCCCAGATGTTATTTTGCAGACTCTTGAAAGGAGCAAAGTGAGGCATTTAGGGTTTCCTGATTCATGAAGCCCTCCTGCAAGTCTGAGGATTAGCGACTAAGGAACACCGACTAGGAGTTCTGTTTCCCTTTATCCATCACTCTATCACTATGATAGCTACCAAGTTTGTGACAATCTCCTTAATAAGCATTTTTTAAGAGTTCAGCTTTTTTTTTTTTTTTTTTTTTTTTAGTTGGAGTTCACTCTGTCGCCCAGACTGGAGTGCAGTGGCCGCTCCCGGCCACCGCAGCCTCGACCTGCTGGGCTCCGGCGATCCTTCCGCCTCAGCCTTCCGAGTAGCTGGAACTACAGGCGCGTGCCACCACGCCCGGCTGATTTTTTGATTTATTGTAGAGATGAGGTCTCGCTTGCCCAGGCGGGTCTCGAACCCGCGGGCTCAGGCAATCAAGCTAATTTTATAAGGCAAGCTTTATAAATCAAAAGCTTTATATATCAAAGGTCTGTCAAGAACAGTACAAGAAAAAAAAACTACAAGTCATTTTCCCTGATGAGCAAAGATTAGAGATCCTTAACAAAATACTAACAAATTGAATTCAACAGCACTTTAAAGGAATTATTCACCCTGATCAAGTGGGATTTTTCCCTGGGATACAAGGATAATTCAGCATATGCATTCTAATAAATGTGAAATATATTCCATTAACAGAATGAAGGAAAAAAACCATGGGATCATCTCAATGGATGCACGAAAAGCATTTGAAATAATTCAACATTCTTTCATGATTAAAAAATAAAAAAAACTCAAGAAATTAGGTATAGAAGGAATGCATCTTAACACAATAAAAACCAGGTATGACTAGCCCAGAGTTAACACATACCATGGTAAAAAATTAAGTTTTTCCTCTAAGGTCAGGAAGACAAGGATGCCCACTCTTCCTACTTTTATTCAACATAGTACTGGATGTCCTGGCCAAAGCAATTAGGTAAGAAGAAGAAATAAAAGATATCTGAATTGGATAGGAAGAAGTTAAACTATCTCTGTTGATAACGTTTCCTTATACATATAAAACACTAAATATCCCACCAAAAAACTGTTACGACTGACAAATTCAATAAAGTTACAGGATACAAAACCAACATATAAAAATCAGTCGTGTTTTTTTTAAACAAACAATGAATTGCCTTAAAAAGAAATTAAGAAATCAATCCCACTCCCAATAGCACGAAAAACAAAACAAACAAACAAAAACCTTAGGAGTAAATTTAACCAAGGAGGTAAAAGATCTGTATACTGAAAACTATAACACAGTGATGAAAAAAAACAGTAGATGACATAAATAAGTAAAAAGATACCCGTGTTCATGTATTGGAAGAATATCGTTAAAATGTACATACTACTCAAAGAGTTATAAAGATTAAATGTAGTCCCTATCAAAATTGCAACATCATTTTTCACAGAAATAAAAAAATTCTGAAATTCACATGGAACCACAAAAGACCCCAAATAGCCAAAGCAATCTTGAGCAAAAAGAATAAAGCTGGGCTGGGCACGGTGGCTCAAACCTGTAATAACAGCACTTTGGGGGCTGAGGGGAGAGGATTACCTGAGCCCAGGAGTTTGAGACCAGTCTGGACAACTTGGTGGGACCTGTCTCTACAATATATCAAAAAATTAGCTGGGCATGGTGGTGCCTGCATGTAGTTCAAGGCTGAAGCAGAATGATCGCCTGAGCCCAGTGGGGACAATGGGGTGGCCATGAGTGAGCCACTGCACTCCAGTCTGGGCAACACAGTGAGAATGACTGAAAAGAATAAAGCTGGCAGCACCACACTGCCTGATTTCAAAATCTATGACGATGCTACTGTAATCAAAATAAGCATGGTACTAGCAATAAAAACATAGTGACCAATGAAACAGGATAGAGACCCCAAAAATAAATCCACACATTTGTGGTCTATTGATTTTTGCAAAGGTGCCAAAAACACACAGTGGAGAAAAAACAGTCTTCAATAAATGGTGCTGGGAAAACAGAATAGTCACGTGCAGAAAGATGAAATTAGACCTTTATCTCATATCATGTACAAAAATAAACTCCAAATGGATTAAAAACTTAAACATAAAACTGTAAAACTACTAAAAGAAAACTTAGGATAAATACTCCACACTCTCAGTGTGGGCAAAGATTTATTAAATATTACCACAAAAATACAGGAAAAGCAAAAATAAATGGGATCACATCTAACTAAAGAGCTTCTACATACTAAAGGAAACAACTAATAAAGAGCCAACTTATGGTTTGGGAGAAAATGTTTGCAGACTTATACATCTTATTAAGGGGCTAATATCTAAAATGTATAAGGAATTCAACAACTCAATCACCAAAAAAAAAACAAAGAACTAAACTGAAAAATGGGCAAAGGACCTAAATGACATTGCTCAAAAGACATAAAATTGGTCAACAGGTACATGATAATATGCTCATCATCAGTAATTATCAAGGAAATGTAGATGAGATATCATCTTACACCTGTTAGAATGACTATTATCGAAAAGATAAAAGATAAGTGTTAATTAGGGTGTAGAAAAAGGAAACTGTTAGCAAAAAGGGAGCAGTTAGTGGAAATGTAAAAAGTAATGCCCATTATGGAGAACAGCATGGAGGTTTGTCAAAAACTAAAAATACAAGTACAAGCCTGTAATCCCAGCACTTTGGGAGGCCGAGGTGAGAAGACTGTCTGAGCCCAGGGGTTCAAGATCAGCCTGGGCAACTTGGTGTAGACCTCGTCTCTACAATATTTCAAAAAATTAGCCAGGTGTGGTAGTGTACGCCTGTAGTTCTAGCTACTTGGAAGGCTGAGGCGGAAAGATAGGCTGAGGCGGAAAGATCGCCTGAGCCGAGCAGTCCCAATCTGCAATCCCAATTCTGGGTCAAAGGACTGAAATCAGTATGCCAAAGAGATATCTACACTCACATTTCACTGCAGCATTATACACAATAGTTAAGACATAGAAGCAAACTAGATGATCATAATAGGATGAATGAAAAAAGAAAATGTAGTATACATACACAATGGAATACTACTCATCCTTAACAAAGAAGAGAATTTTGTCATCTGCAACAACATAAATGAATTTGAAGGACATTATGCTAAGTCAAACATGCCAGGCACACAAAGACAGATAGTGCACGATCTCTCTTAATGAGGAATCTAACAAGTAGAATTCACAGAAGTCAGGGTAGAATAGTGGTTACCAGAGGCTGAGAAGGGGAGTGGATGCAGAAAGAAGACATGTTATTCAAAGGGTACAAAATTTTATTTAGAAAGAAAGAATAAGCTTTAGTGAACTATTGCACAAAATGATGACTATATAATAAACAACACTGCATTGTATTTTTCTTTATTTTTTTTTTTGAGTCTGATTATCACTGTGTCACCCAGGCTGGAGTTCAGTGGCAGGCTCACAGCCACCCCAGAGTCGACCCGTTGGGCTCAGGCAATCCTTCTGCCTCAGCCTTCCAAGTAGCCGGAACTACAGGTGCACGTCACCATGCCCAGCTAATTTTTTTGATATACTGTAGAGACGAGGTCTCACCAAGTTGCTCAAGCTGGTCTCGAAAACCTGGGCTCAAGCAATCCTCTTACCTTGGCCTCCCAAAGTGCTGGGATTACAGGTTTGAGCCACTGTTCCTGGCTTGCAATGTATTTTTCAAAAAAGTTTTTTAAATTTCCAGGCATGCAAAAGAGAAGAAAATTAGAACCCATAATGAGGAGAAAAATTATCAATAAAAACAGACAATGACTATAAAAATAGACAGAAATGACACAGATGATATTTACCCAAAAGCCATTAAAAACAGCTATTATAAATATGCTCTATATGTTCAAAATATAGAAGAAAGTATGATCGTGTTAAGGAGACATGTCAAGAACATAAGAAAGACTCATATCAAACTTCTAGAAAAGAAAAATACCATGTCTAAGACGTCAAATACACTGGATAGTATTAACATCAGATTAGACATGGCAGGAAAAAAATGTTATTAAACATGAAGATACAGCAACAGAAACCATTCAACATGAAATCAAGAGAAGAAAATAATGAAAACTGCATAAATGAAGCATGGCATAACACCAAGCAGTCTAATTAATTTACGTGTAATTGGAGTTTCACGGGGAAAGGTAAAGGGGAGTCAGAAAAAACTTTTTGAAGAAATGAAAGCCCAAAGCTTCATACATGTGATGAAAACTATAAGTTCACATGTACAGAAAAAAGAACTAATATAGTCAGCCTGAGATGGCTATCCTTAGAAAACTCTGCTTGCAAAGCTGGTCCTTACCTACCTTCTGGAAACTTAGATTTCAGGAGAGTTTTCATCATTCCCTAAATGATAAGGGTGGTTCACTGAGTCTAAAGTGTACAAACAATATGGTTTATGCTGGTACCTGTTTTCTTTCTGGAAGTCTGAAATTTGGGTATATGCTAGGCAGAGGATGCCTATGTGACCAGCCCCCAATTAAAAACCCTGGGCACCGAATCTCTAATGAGTTCCCCTTGTAGACAACACTTACATGTGTCAAAACTTTTTGCCGAAGGAATTAAGCAAGTCCTGTATGACTCCACTGGGAAAAGACTCGTGGAAGATTGCTAATTTAGATTTGTAGCCTTTCACTGTAACAAATCATATTCATGAGTATGACTACAGGCTAAGTCCTGAGTATCCTTCTAGTGAACTGCCAAACCTGGGACTCCCATAATACCACAGATTCAAGAAGCCTGACCATGCAAAGCATATCAAAACCAAATTGCTTAAAGCCAGTAGTAAAGAGAAGATCTTAAGAGAGCAATGAGAATCGCCTCAGGCCACTGACAGTAACTTGAACTAAGACAATGAAGCAATGCCTTCAAAACATTGAAGGAAAATTACTCCCAACCTAAAATTCTATATACATATTTTTAGTCACATATAAAAGTAAGATAAAAAGCACCTTTAGACATGCCAAGTCTCAAAAAATTACTTCCAGTGATCACGTCTCAGGAAGCTACTGGAACAAGGGTGAAAATCAAAAAAGAACAAAACATGAAATCCAGGATAAGGGAGCTCCAAGCAAAAGAATGATAGCAAAGTGCGATCCAGGGTGACAATGTCCACAAAGTGAAGAAGACATTGAGCTCAAACTGGAGCAGCTAGGTAGCTGTGGGAAAAAGTTCTCCAAGAAAATGAAACTGAAGGCTGGGTGTGGTGGCTCACATCTGTACTTCCATCACTTTTGGGAGGCCAAGGTATTCGAGCCTGAGCCCAGGAATTCGGAACCAGTCTAGGCCACAGAGTGTGACCTCGTCTCTACAAAAAATCAAAATAAAATTAGCCAGGCATAGTGGTATCTTTTGTATGCTTAAACATGTTGGAGGAGCTCTACAGGTACACAAAAATAACTAATAAAAGTAGTTGACTTAGAATGGGGAGAGTAAGAGTTGTCTCAGCTACTCATGAGGCTGAGGCAGAAGATCATTTCAGTCCAGGAGTTTGAGTCTGCAGTGAGCCACGTTTATGCCACTGCACTCAACCTGCATGACACAGTGAGATGCTGTCTCAAAAAACAAAAGCAAAATGAAACTGATAGAATGCCTGCTATATCTGAAAATTTTAACAAGAGAGCTAGACAACGATGAAATATTATTTTATTAATGGTAAGTAAAACTAGGTAAACAAAAATCAAAATAATTATTAAGTCCAGGGAAAACAAAAAGTTGTGGGGAAAAAATGATAATTAATATTTGCCCCGGTTAGTAGTAGTAGTAGTAGTACTTATGTATAATGATGCAAATGCTGAATATAATCTAGTCAAACCTTGATATATTTGTACTGGGAGAATGGAAGGATAGGAAAAGCTCAGTGTGTAGTTGAAGGTGGAGAATGGGTGAGACAAAAGCTCAGTATTTATCCACGTTTAGAAGTACAGCACAACACTGCTCAAGGAAATCAAAGGGGATACAAACAAGTGGAAAAATATCCCACGCTCATGGATTGGAAGAATCAACATTGTGAAGATGTCCATGCTACCTAAGGCAATCTACAGATTCAACGCAATACCCATCAAATTACCAGCAACATTCTTCTCAGACCTAGAAAAAACAACACAGGAATTCATATGGTTTGAGGTTTTACATTTAGGTCTCTGATCCATTTGGAGTTAATTTTTGTGTATGGGGACAGGTAGGAGTCCTGCTTTAATCTTCTGCATGTGACCAGCCAGTTTTCCCAGCACCATTTACTGAATAGGTTCTCCTCTCCCCACTGGTAGGTGGTGGAGGCTTTGTCGAAGATGAGTTGGTTGAGGAATTGAGGTTTTGCTTCTGGAATCTCGATTCTATTCCATTGGTCTACGTGTCTGTTCCTGTACCAATACCA
>CAUYQG010049505.1:0-22899 GCA_963574415.1 Tarsius wallacei | reverse complement strand
AATGCCGTAGGAAAGCTGGCTCCTTGTGTGATCGCTCTGAAGACTATTATCTTAGGCAAATCTCTGTCTTCCTATGTATAAGACATGAAGGACAGTGCAATTCAGGAAATTACTCCATTTACAGTGTTCTCTCTTTATCCTCCTGTAACATCAAAGAGAAAAATCTTTGTTTAGTGATAATTTTTTTTTAACCAGTCTAACATGTGGTAATATATATATATATATATTTTGAGTTGAAGTCTCACTCTGTCACCCAGACTGGAGTGCAGTGGCTGCTCCCGGCCACCGCAGCCTCGACCTGCTGGGCTCCAGCGATCCTTCCACCTTAGCCTTCCAAGTAGCTGGAACTACAGGCGTATACCACCATGCCTAGGTGGGTCTCACCAAGTTGCCTAGGTGGGTCTCAAACCTGCGGACTCAGGCAATCCACTCGTCTCAGCCTCCCAAAGTGCTGGGATGACAGGCTGAGCCACCGAACCCGGCCTATATATTTTTTAATAACTGGGAACACACAGCTGGTTGAAAGTTAAGAGCAGGCCCTGGTACCAATTTAAAATATAACGTTAAAAATATTTCGTCTTGCCGGGCTCAGTGGCTCAGCCTGTAATCCCGCGCCTTTGGGAGGCTGAGGTGAGTGGATTGCCTGAGCCCCGCGGGTTCAAGACCCACCTGGGCAAGCGAGACCTCATCTCTACAATAAATCAAAAAATCAGCCGGGCGTGGTAGCACATACCTGTAGTTCCAGCTCCTTGGAAGGCTGAGGCGGAAGGATCGCCGGAGCCCAGCGGGTCGAGGCTGCGGTGGCCGGGAGCGGCCACTGCACTCCAGTCTGGGCGACAGAGTGAGACTCCAACTCAAGAAAAAAAAAAAAAATTTAGTCTTTCACCTCTTTTATCTTCATGCCAAGTGATAACTGGTTTTTCATTTATGAGGGCAAATGCTACGCACGTTATGTGTAGACCGCATCCACAATGCAAAGTGAATGCAGCTCAGTCAGAACGGGGGTGAGTTGTACATACAAGACAATTCTGGAGCTGAGTTCCAAGGGATAAGAAAATAAGTTAGATGATGGAGAAGTCGACAGGGGTATTCTGGGAAGAAGGAAGACTATGGAAAAAGGTATGGAAAGGTGGAGAAGCACGACCTATTCAGGAACTACGGTTTAAACAGTTGGCGTAAACAGTAAGCTAACCTTACTGTTGATTACCTTGAATCTCCAGAAAGCCAGTTCAGAAGTAAAAGCAGGCTGGACTGCGATCATACTTGCTGCTGAAAGCGAGCAGCCGAGCAGCAATCTGGCAAGGGAGCCGACAGGGAGAGCCGGTAGCCTGAAAACTGGGCCAAACAATGCGTGGTGGGCGAGGAGGAAGCATGTGTGGGTGCCAGGGAGGCATTTCCGCCTTTTGGATGGCCATTGTTCTTTCATGCTTTCTTTATCTTAGGCTAATTTTGACACTGTGTTTTGCCAGCAGTGTATTTATTTAATTAGGCTTTCAAATCTGCTCACATTCGCTTCTTTATGCAAGGCGCTATGTTTCACAGACTTCACGTCTTGCTTATTTTATGTTTATTTGCTTATTATATGTTTCTTCTTTTCATCTCGTTCTGCTTATTCACAGGTTTGTCTGTTATATTGGTTTCCTCAAAGAGCACACTTCTTTTCAATTATCCGGTTTCCCCGTCCTCTATTCAGGGGTCCCCAACTCCTGAGCCACAGAACTGTACCAGCTTATGGCCTGTTAGGACACAGGCAGGCTGCACAGCAGGGGCGGCAGGCAAGCGAATGAAGCCTCCCCTGTATTCACCGCGGTTCCTCATCGCTCGCATAACCGCCTGAGCTCTGCCTCCTGTCAGATCAGCACTGAAAGGCCTGCTTCCCATTTGCAACATGCTACCTTTGTGAAGCAGGGTTTTCTGCAGTGACAGCCGCCAGAATGAGATTCCAGACTGGACTGGACCTACGCACCATTCTGTGGGTGTCACTGTCTCCCTTCACCCCCAGATGGGACCGTCTAGTTGCAGGAAAACAAACTCAGGGCTCCCGCTGATTCTGCATGATGGTGAGCTGTATTGTTACTTCATTGTATATTACAGTGTAATAATAATAGAAATAAAGTGCACAATGAGTGCCATGCACTTGAATCTTCCCGAAACCATCCCCATTTCCCCCCCACCCCCCACCCGGTTTGTGGAAAAATTGCCTTCCATGAAACCAGTCTCGACGAAAGAGGTCGGGGACCGCTGCTCTTTATAATTGATTTCCAGCCTCATCTATATTATTTCAAGTCTATTTGTTTCTTTAAGAGTGCTCTGTTTCCACTTTTTTTTTTTTTTTGCCTGTTAAGTTGAATGTTTACCTCATGTATCTTTAGCCTTTCTTGGATCCTGGTAATTATAGTCAAAGATGTGTATGTATTTCCTTCTCTGTACCCTTTAAAAGCATATCACACATTTTAAAAAACATTGGTTTCATTTTATTTGGCTTTAATAGTTTACAATTTCACTTTTGATTTTCTCTTTAACTCTTGCTTATTTAGAAGCATGATTATTATCGTTTCCATTTACATAAAAATACTAAGTGCGGTCTATTTTTATTCATTTCTAATTGTATGGCATCATGGTCCAAGGCCTTACCTATATGGTGTTGATTCCTTGAATTTATTGAAATTCCTTTGTGGCCTGATACATGATTGGTTTTGAAGAATGGTTCATGTGGGCCAAAGAGGAAATGTGTTCTCTGATTATTCAGTAAAAATGGTGTTTGTGGTCTTCAAATTTTCTAAACACTTGCATATATATGTATGTGTGTGTGTGTGTGTGTGTATAACAGCTTGATTGAGATAATTACAGACCATTACATTCATGCTTTCAAAGTATACAATTCTTTGGTTTTTAGTTTATTCACAGAGTTGTGCAAACATCTTTACTCACTTAGAATATTTTCTTTACCCCAGAAAGAAATACATACGCAACAACTATTTCTCATTCTGTCCTACTTCCAGCTTCTGGCTGTCAATATTCTACTTTTAATTTCCATGGATTTGCCTATTTTGGACAACTCATATAAATTGAATCATACAATATGAAGTATTTTGTGTCTACCTTTTTCCACTTATGATAATGATTCCAAGATTTAGCCATGTCATAGCATGTATTAATAATTGATTTTTAATTGCCAGATAACATTCCATTGTATGGATACGTCACACTTTATCCATTCATCAGTTGATGGGCATTTGAATTGTTACTATATTGTAGATTTTATGAAAAATGTTGCTGGGAACATTTGTGTATAAGTTTTTGTATGCACATATGTTTTTAATTATCTTGGGCATACACCTAGGAATGAAATAGCTGGATCACATGGTAATTCTGAGTTTAGCATTTTGAGGAATTGCCAAACTGTTTTACAAAGTGGCTGCATTATTTTAAAATCTCGTTAACAGGCCAGGCATAGTGCTGTAATCCCAGTATTTTTATAGGCTGAGGCAGTACTGTTTGAGCCCAGGAGTTCGAGACTAGATTAAGCAACATAGCAAGACCTCATCCTACAAAAAAATAAAAAAGTTTGCCAGGCCTGGTGGCATGTGGCTATAGTCCCAGCTTCTCAGGAGGATGAGATGGAGGGATTGCCTGATCCTAGGAGGTAGAGGAGATATAGCCTGGGTGACAGAGTGAGACCTCCCAACTCAAAATAAATAAATAAAAATATAATGAAATCACATTAGCAGTCTATGGGTTTTCAATTTCTCTACATCCTAGAATTTTATACCCTAATTTTAGCTAGTCAGTGGATGTGAAGAGATATCACATTATAGTTCTGGTTTGTATTTCCCTAATGATGAATAATATACAAATAATGGCCATTTGAATAAAAATAAAACATTTAAATGAACCATTTCAAAAACATTTTTTAAAGAAATGTCTAATCAGATACTTGGCCTGTTTTTAATAGAGCTATTTATCTTTTTATTATTGCATTATAAGAATTTTTTATCTATTCCAGATAAAATTTTTTTATAAGATATATAGTTTGCTAATATTTTCTCTCATTCTATGGGTTGTCTTCACTTTCTTGATGTATTGGTTGTAATACAAAAGCTTTAATTTTGGTACAATCTATTTTTGTTTTTGTTTTTTTGAGGCAGTGTTTTCGATGTTGTATCTAGAAACCATTGTCTAATCTAAGGCCATGAAGATTTACCCTTATGTTTTCTTCAAAGAGTTGTATAGCACTTACATTTAGAACTTTGATTTTTAAAAAAAACTGTTAGCTAGCATTCAAAATGCAAACATAACAAATTAGGAACCATTTCAGAAATATTGTAAAAATAATGCAGAGAGTTTCCACAACATGTATCCCAATTATTAACATCTTTCATGGCTATGGTACTTTTGTCATACTCACTGAGCCAATATCAATACATGACCAGAGTCCATACATTGTTCAGATTTCCTTATTTTTTATTTGGTGTTCATTTTTCTGTTCTGGGTTTTCTCCAGAATACTGCACTGCATTTAGCTGTTGTGTTCCCTCAGGCTCCTCTTAGCTGTGACTGTTTCCCAGACTTTCGTTATTTTTGATTACCTTGACAGTTTTGAAAGATATTGTTCAGGTATTTTGTAGAATATTCCTTGGGAGTTGTCTGATGTTCCTCTCATGATTGGACTGGGATTATGGATTTTGGAGAAAAAGACTATGGAGGTAAATTGCCACTTTAATCTGTTGGTGTAAATCTGGGTCACCTGATTGAGTGTCAGGTTTCTCCATTGTGAAGCTACATCTGTTATTCCTTCCCCTGCTTGACTCCTTGGAAAGAAGTCATTGTGAGTATTCCAACAGTGGGGAATTATGTCCCACCTTCTTGAGGGCGGAGTATTTAATCACATTATTTGAAATTCTTTTGCGTAAGAGATTTGTCTATTACAGCTGAATGTTTAAGTCTTACTAGTCAATTTTTTAAAAATCTCTGACTTTAATCCATTTTCATTTATTAGGATACAGATAAATTAGGATTTATTTTAAATACCTTGCTTGTTTGTTTCCAAGTGTAATTTTTCTTGATTAGGCCTCCCTCCCTCGTCCCTTCCTTCCCGCCTTCCTGTCTCTCTTCTTTCCTTCCATGCATATTCTCGCCTTCTTTCTCTCTCTTTATCTCCCCCTTTATTTTCATTGTTTGTATAAAATTGTGCATTTCATTGTATTTCTCTGATGGCTACAATTCACATATTAAAATATAGAATTCTCTTTTCCTGGGCAATGTCTTAATTTCTTTTATACCCGTGTCTCCCTCTCTTACATGATAAAACCTGGGCTGATTTTTAATGCCCTTTGTCTCTACTACAACTCGCCTCATCAGTGTTGAGGTGACGTTAAGTTAGAGATTAAGAATAGTGGCTATATGTTTCCTTTTCATCGTTTTTTATTCAGATAAGTACTAGTCTTTACTAGTGCCCTTATTTATTCCTACCTTCAATAATTTTTTACTTCCTCAGGTACTAATTTAAATTATCTTTCAAGATTACATCCTAAAAAATAATTCAGATGAGGTGTATGGATGGTAAGGTGAAAAGATTTTTATTTCACTCAATCATTTAAATTACATTTTCTGATTAATCTAGAATCACTTCCTCTCACTTGTTCCCCAATAATATATGAACTCATTATCTTGCTGCTTTTGAGAAATTTGATGTGGTTTCTGATGCCTGTGGCTTTGTAGGTAATTTGTGTTTCCTCTCTGGAAGCTCTTTTTGTTAAATTTTACTCTGATAGGTCTGGATTTGGGGTTATATTTATTTCCTTGTATATGGTAAGATACTTTATGGTCTGCACTGGCCACAGTGGCTCTTGTCTGTAATAACAGCACTTTGGGAGGCCAAGGTAAGAGGATTGCCTGAGTCCAGGAGTTCAAGACCAGCCTGGGCAACTTGACCAGACCTTGTCTCTACAATAAATCAAAAAATTAGCTGGGCATGGTGGTGTGCACCTGTGGTTTCAGCTACTTGGAAGGCTAAAGTGGAAGGGCTGCCTGAGCCCCGCAGATCAAGGCTGCAATAGCCATGAGCATGCCAGTACACGCCAGCCTGGGCAACAGAGTGAGACTATTACTCGAAAAAAAAAAGAAAAGAAAAGAAAAGAAGAAGATGCTTTATGGTCTGAAACCACTTTAAGTCTAAGGCCACGTGCTTTCTTTAGTTCTGGAAAATAGGCATTATTTCTCCAAATATTATCTTTCTACATTTTCCTTTTAATATTTTCTTCTAGAATTTTTATTAGATGATTGCATTCTAATTCGATTTTTCTGTGCCTCAAATTTTTAAAAAAATATTTCTGCCTAATTTGCCATCTCCTTAATTGGGAAAATCTTCTCAATATAATTTTCCCAATCATCACTTATTTTTTTGTGTCTATTCTACTATTTTTCTATTGAATTCTTTATTTCACAATTATATTTTTCACATCAAATATTTCCAATTGGTTCTTTTTTTATAAACATATGTTCTTTTTTTCAAGTTTCCAATCTATTTCCCAAAAGACATATCTTATGCTTATTCAAAGTTTCTGTTCTTTCTGCTTTGTTTGCTCTGCTTTCTCTGGCATATTTTTTGTTGTTGTTACTATTGCCTTGTGCTGTTGTCACACTAATTAAATATTATGTGACTTTTAAAACAATATTGCTGTCAGTATTCCTTTTTCAGGGTCAGCTACCTTAAATTATAACCCCTAACCCAGGAAGAGTGAAGTCTAGTTCTAGGCTTGTTCTATCTGGGATTTGGGGAGCTACATCTGTCAGTGGGTTTCCGCTTGATATAATCTGCTTTACCTTTTCCACTTTTTTCCAGACATATGCTGCCCCCCATGACATCAATTGTTCGTCATCCCAGATTATCTTTTATCCAGACCCATTCACCCTCTATGACAGTTGCCTGGGCCATGCTGAAGAATATGGGAAATAGTACTCATGGGAAGCTAACTAATTACTACATACTTATGGTCCGAATTCCTGTGTAAATCCCCATAAGCAGCAACTTTTTTGTTTTCTACTATCTTCAGCATTTAGAGCAATGTCTGGCATAGAGCGGCTATTCCGTAAATATCTGTTGAATAAATAAACATAGTAATGAATAAACATAGCAGTCAGCCACCTATCCCAGCAAGGATCTGACCTGACTTGATGTGACTCATTTGTGTCTAGCCTTTCTTTCAGCCTTCTGGATCATATTACAGATAGGCCAATCTAATCATCTCAAGTAAATCCCAGTGTATAGTTGTTTATTCCAATTCCCTTCTGTTTTAGGGATCTGGGAAGTTCATGTGCTGATGAGTGCCAGCTAAGTTTTGCACTATTATGCTCAAGGTACACTTGGGTCACTTCTTTCGTGGACAAAACACTTTGAGAGAAGGAGTTGATAGTGTGCCTGGAAACTTCCACTCTAAGCCTTCCCGTCTGTTGTTCCGGGTGGCCATTTTCGCCACCTGAAAAGGAGCCCAGAGACTTTAAGCCTCCTGAGGTCCCTTCACAGTTTCCTATCCTTTGTTGAAAGAAGCTTCACGTTCACTCAAACTGTCTTTTCTAGTATCTCCTGGGTTTGTTGTGGAAGGCAGAGTCAGCAACCAGGGCTTAGCTTGCTTTTGTGATAAGAAACACCGACGCTAAAATCTACTTTTGATGTGAATTTTAGTAAACAGTTTCAATGAAAAATATTGTTTGTAATTTTTGAGGTTACATGGCAAAAATTGTAGGGGTTGTTTAAGGGCGCATGAGCCTATGACAGATTATGAATTGGTTAAGCAAAGAAGTAAGGCCCCGAACAGAGTTTGGGTGTTCAGGAAATATTTGCTGGATATGAATGGAATTGATGAATAGAGATAAATATAAACATAAACATGTGAATAAAATAAGCTCACACTTCACTGGAGATCTTGTTCTTGTAGGCCTGTGATGGGGAAGCCAGGCATAAGAAAGAACACAAGAGGGGGAGATTCAGGGAGGACAGTCTTTCCCAACCTTATAGTTTTGTTAAAATCTGCCCTGCCCATAGCAATTTAGAAAAAGACGAATGTTCAAAGCTCTGACAGGCTGAAGCAAAGCCAAGGGGAACTGGGGTATTGGATCAATTTTTTAATTGACCAGGGACAGCACAAAACAGATACAAAGATCTCAGCCCTGACAGGAGCAAACTCCTCGGCAGACTGAGCAGTCAGAATCAACTCCTGGACCCAGAATCACGGTCAGGATCAACTCCTGGACCCAGTTCGATGTCTGCTGTGTCCAATGTCATCCGTGATGCTGCCACCCCTCTCCTGCAAAAATAATCCTAATTATATATAGATATAGAACCTGAACGTCTCATCTGATTGAATGACCTGCAGTTTTTGTAGTGGGGAGATCAGAAAAACAAATAAATGATGATTCCTGCCAGAGAATGTCCCAACCTAGGTGTTCGAAAGTTGTATCACTTAGGGAAGAGTGAGGCATTGGAACCTGGGCTTTAACCCAGGCTCTTCCAGGCACCGGTTTTGTAAAGTAAGTCAGCTTACTCTACTTCTCTGCGTCTCGGTTCCTTTAACTGTAAAACATGGATAATGCAGCACATACTCTACGGTTGTGAGAATTACAAATAATGTTATTCAGTGGGTCAATGCCACACAGATGACTATCTCATATTCCACAGCTAAGATCTTTTCTTTTCAATGCAATGGGAGGTACAAATCAAGATGTTGTAAATTTATATATTTATATATAAATTTATATATATATATATCTGAATAAGCAAAAACAAAAATTAAACAAACAAAAACCAGACATTAGAGGCCACTTAAAATTACAGAATCTCATGCATGGGCTACAATAACTGTATGGCTAGTCAAGGTCAGGCAGAAACCAAAGGGAAGCAGGCTGCCACTAGTGAACTTAGGAATTAAGAAGTTGCTGGACGTATCCAACCCACTCTTTACCATACTTGTTTTCTCATTTTTAGGCGCCATATTATTTAAGTGAAAATCCGCCCATAAGATTACATTGTCAGAGTTCCTCAACACCCAGTGTAAGTATATCGGAAGCTTTAAAGGTAAGAAAGCATTCAGCCTCCAGGATATCATTCATTCTGTATGGTCTTTCATGTTTCTAATATGTTGATAAATTTGTACTTTCCGTGGTTCTACATTTGAGTGTCATTTCTAACTTCTGTGGCTGTAAGAATTGAAGAGTAGCATAAATGATGTCAGATATAGACCACCACAAATGAACAAGGGGCCTAGCTTTCGGTGACTAGAGCAGTAGGTTAAATGTCAGCGACTGGTTCTCTTACTGCCTCTAGGACCTTGAGCCATTCACCTACCTGCATCGCAGCAAAACCACTAATAGGGAAAAGCAGGCAAGTGAGGTAATTTTGGAGGCCCCTCTTCGTTTTGATCTTTTGTTTTATCTTTGTCAGTGATCCCACCTAAAAAGCTTCACTGTTAGAGAGACAGATTTAGGGAGGAGCCAAATGATTTCATGTTTATTTTTTACATTTCAAGACTGGATGCTTTGCACTGGTTCTGAAGCTTCCAAATCCCTTCCTAGTAACCTTAGCTATCAACCTAAACCATCAGCTCAGCTTCCTGCTCCTAATTCAGCTTTCCACTTCTCTTAACAGAACACCAACCTTGTGTTGCTGAAGTCCAAGTAGATCTCTTGACACACTGGGCCGAGTCCAAATGCATGCAAACACACACACACATGCACACACACACGTATGCATGCATGCACATATGCATACACACTGCTTTTTAGAAGTTTGCTGCCTGAAGGAAACATGGGATCTGATCATTAAGTTTTGTCAGACTGGATCCAACTCCAGGTAGTCTGTTGAGTAGTGTGAAGTAACTCCATCTTAGTTGGACACGTTGAAAACAGCTTGATCTGGACTAAGTGATATGGCTGGACAAAATCTTGGGAATCTGTTTTCTTTGGGGTAGCAGTTCAGGTGATTCTCTGTTGACACTCAAGCCAAAGCATCAGCAACATCAGTCACGAAGAAAAAGAAATGACTGGGATTAACCTAAGATCGGTTAAAATATGGTTTCCAGAAATGATCCCCCCAAATTAAAGGTATCTTGGAAAACTTTCACGACATCAGAAGCAGTTTATACTTTGGGGAGTTTTCTTTCCAGCTAATGTAAAAGAAATAAGTCCCCATGCAGCCTATTCAGGAAAAGCATTCTCCTTGCTTCTCTACTTAGACAACCAAACAAGTTGTCAGTTCCAAATTTAGACAGAGGCTTGAAATAGGCTTAATTAAAGTTAAAGGGATTGGGTTATTGAGTAAAATTTCCACTCAACAGCTTATGTTTTGGGAAACAGAGAGTTCTTCATCAAGCTGGTGTTCTGTTAAGTGAAGCGGAAAGCTGAATTAGGAGTAGGAAGCTGAGCTGATGGTTTGTGTTGATCACTGAGATTACCAAAAGTAGCAAGGTAGCTTGGGCAAAAACAAATCAGGAACCTGAACGTCTCATCTGATTGAATGACCTGCAGCTTTTGTAGTGGGGAGGTCAGAAAAACAAACAAATGATGACTCCTACCAGAGAATGTTTCAACCTGTGAGTTTGAAAGTTGCATCCTATAGGGAAGAGCAAGGGCGTTGGAACCTGGTCTTTAATCCAGGCTCTTTCAGGCACTGGTTTGTCAACTAAGTCAACTTACTCCACTTCTCTGCGTCTCAGTTCCTTTTACTGTAAAACATGGATAATATATCACACATTCTACGGTTGTGAGAATTACAAATAATGTCATTCAGTGGGTCAGTGCCACACAGATGACTATCTCAAATTCCACAGCTAAGATATTTTCAGTGCAATGGGAGGTACAAATCAAGATGTTGTAAATTAATATCCAAGTTGGGTTTATTCAAGCAAGGTTGTCCAGGTACCTTGCTACAAATCATTGTGTAAAGGAAATAGTTCTGTTGAAATGTGGTCAGTGGCTTATTGTTCAAGTTTAGATTTTTATAAATAATATTTTCTTAAAATGGGGGCACATGTCATCTTCTAGGATATGATTCAAATAAATGATGCCCTGAGCCTTCCTACATAAGAGACAGCTTGACCTGGTTATTGGTCCTATAGGTTACAACCATCTTTCAAAAAAGTTACAGTCAATGGCTCCTCCAAAGACCGAATTACTTGTTTTAAGGCTGGAAAGGAAGGATAACATTATCTCTGTTATCTATGTTATTTTTCTCCAAAAAAAGATTTAGAAAAATGTCTGTGATATTTTTCCCTGAACATTTTTCTGCATTGTGAAATTATTCTTCCCTGTATTCCCATAATACCTTGCTCACATCATAATCTCTATTACAAATACCAATAACTGCTAGCGTTTTTCAAGTATTTGTTATTTGCCAGACACTGCTCAACGGCTTGTTGTGTAATAAACTTTTAAATTATCTTTGTATGGCTAAAAAGTAGGTGTTAATATTGTCCCCATATTACGCATGATAAAACTAAAGCACAAAGGAGCTAAACCACTTGCAGAAGGCTCAACACTGGGAAGTGGTATAACCAAAGTCTGAACAGACAGCTTATGTATGCACTATGCTCTGGCCCATGTCAAGCTGTGTTGACTCTCTGAGCCACATATCCGAGAACGAGTCTATAGCCGCCATTAGAGTTACTTGGTGGGATCGTATGGTTAAAGCAGAATCTGAAAGAGAAGGTGATTCTGACAGTGCAAAAATAATCATGAAGAGAAACAGAGTGTAGCCAGAGAAAACATTGTCCTCCTTTGGGATTTTCCAAAAGGCTACGCAGGAATGAGAACAGAAGTCTAAAATGCCAAGATGCTGATAACTTGCTTACCAATGCCGAACAAATTTGCCAACAATTGCATCTCCATATGTTAGATATAAAAGAAAGCAACACCCCTCCAACACTGCCGGTTTTTACTAAAAGGAGAACAGCAAAGAGAGTACCCTGCCCAGCCCTTTCCTCCTACCCTGCTTGGTAAGGTGATATAAGGCCCCCTGGGGATCAGCCCCTGCGTACTTTTCCAGTCTTGCCTTTTCTCTCTCTCTTTTCAAATTCTACACTCCAGTCATAGTGAAATGGGCTGACTTACCTGAAAATGCTCCAGTCTCTCTCCTGTAGGTCATTGCACGTGCTGTTCCCTCCATAGCAACCCACCTTACCATGGCCTAACTGTTGCTCATCACTCAGATAAGTAACTGAGCACAGAGGAACTCTTTCCTGACTTCCTTGCCAGGGTGGGTGGGAGCTTTGCCTCTGGTTCCCACCGCATCTTGTGCATCTTTGTCAAAGAAGTTATCATCTGAACTGCATCTGCCTGGATGGCCCATGGCTTATCTTTGTTGCTCAGCAGGGAGCTCCATGAAGACAGGGATTATCACTGCTCAGTTCTCAATCCTCTGGCAACCAGCCTCCTGGCTGCAGGGTATAGGTCAGGAATACAAACTTTGGAGCAAAAATGTCAGACCCATCACTTACTAGCCATGAAATTTTGGACAACGTATTTATGTTCTTTGAGCTTCACCTTTTTGTTTGCATAATGGAAGCAATAACATCTACCTCATAAGTTTGAGGTTAGGATCAAATATCTTAACTACCAATATAACGCTAGTGAAAGCTTAGGAATAGTGTTTGGCATAGAGTAACTTGTAGATAGCTGCTATTATTAGTAAAAGTAATAGGCTCTGTCACTGCAGTCTTTCCATGAAAAACTATCAACTCATTTCAAATAGTTGGAAACCAGAACCAAAATAGGTGGTCACCTTGGACTAATTTAATCATTTTAGGGAGATGTGGAGATTATGATTCTTAGATGTCAGTTCTAATTACTGACCTCAGTGTGATGCCAAGACATAGTGCCCTTGCTGTGTGCCATTAAAAGGGACTCATACTAAAATACGGTTACTCCTGTTCATTTTTCTCCTGGCCCAGTTTCTTTCTCCCCTGAGCTCTGAGTCTCAAATATTGCATCAGCATTTTCTCTGCTGACAGCATCGCATGTTTAGGGATATTGCTCCTTGGGGCATCGTTGGTTGCTTCTGGTAAACAGTGCTCAGTGTGTTTGCTTTAGGTCTGCGAAGAAGACAGAGAAGAATGGGGTGTGGGGTCCTGGGGTGCTTCATACAGCACAAGTGGTTTGCCACCCCATGTTACAGTTGCAGAAAATTTATTTCTTTCTCTCCACTTCTCTGGTTGCATCTCCACCTCACTCTTCTTTATAACCACAGTCACTGATACCCAGGCAATTCTCCCCCTGGCAATTCTGAACCCCTTAGCTGCGGATGGAGGCTGACAGGGGTGGGACAAGGCCTGTAGCTGGGACATCATCTCATGTTCCATGTCTCATTCCCCCAGATGACCTTTTCTTAATTACTCTGTTTCAGTCTTAATTTGCTGTTTCTGGCTTCTCTGTTTTGTTTTGTTTTGTTTTTGCTGGCATGTGCATTTGGTGTCTCCCTCCTAGGTACTATAACTGCTTATTTGAGACAGGCTTTCAAATAAAGAAAGAGGAAATAACACTGGACCGGGGACGAAGAAATTTAAACTCACGTGGGTTCTGTTTTTGTATTGTTATGTGACCTTGAGCAAATCACTTCACTTCTTAGGTTCTTGCCTTGCTAATGTGTAAGCTATAAACACAAAACAGAAATAATCTGAAAATGTGTTTTGAAAATTTCTAATTAATGGTGAAAACTGAGGATTCTTGGCAGGCTTGATAGATATTCAAAGACAGGAGAACTTCCTGAGATATCTTCATTGTCCCAAGAAACAAGGTTATGTCAAGGTGTCTTGTAAGGATAGCTGAGTCATGCACATTGCTGCTTAACCGGGTCCCCCAGAGCCTGGGATAAGAGAGCAAAACACCTATGCTGGAGCATTTCCATTTTTCCTGCTAAAGTAATGCCAACAGATTGCATACTTCAGAGAGTCAGGAGTGTAGATTAAATAAGCATGCTGCAAGGCTGGACGTCTGTTCATGTTTCATATTTTGTCTTTAAATTCATGTAAATCTTATATTTTACCCAAAGACCATTTTTGAATAAAAATAATGCTTGAAATTATTTAACATAAAGTGAAATTGATGTTCCAAGAATATGCACTGAGTTGAGTAACCCAGGTACCCTCCTAGGGTGTGTGCCCCCAGATTTGAGAAGCACGGATTAAGAAGCAATATTAATTTATTGAGTGTACTTATTGCCAGGCACTATTTCAAATGCCTACAAGAAGGGACTTTTTTAGATCACCGGAAATTTTACAGTGGTTTGAATAGAGAAGAGGAGAATATTGTTTCATCAATGCCTTTCTCCTTATCTGTAAAGTGGGAAAGATGATAACAATAAAACTATAAACCACAAATTTAATGCAAGGAGTAGACAGTGGTATGTTTGAAAATATACTTACTAAACTGGCAACACTGTATACACTATAGCTATTCATGTCACTAATGCTAGCTTCACCCAGGACATAGAGAACACCAGAATAGACAGAGGCTATGATTAGATTCTGCCAGTTTGCTAGGAGATTTGGGGATGAAAACACTCTCACAGACTCAAAAGTTCCTTAAAGTAGTTCAGGAAGCTTATGGAATGATGTAGTCCTGGGAGAAAATGGACCATATTGGACATAGGTCAAAACATATCTGCCCAACTATACAGGTTTTTTTTTTCCAAATTAAAGTATAATTGTATAGGAACAAGCAGTAAGATTGTCATTGAAACCATTAATTTTCAAGTGTATGCTTCATGCCTATTATCAGGGAATTTATAGCAAATACATTTCACTATCCAGGAAAACAACTCTATCCATAAAAGATGGCTCAACGAGGCTTCTTTCTTCTTCTCTCTGAACAGTGTCGCCTTCGGCCTCTTGTACCCAAACCACAGCCAATCTTCTCACTTTTTGATGGTACTCATTACCATGATCGCTAATGCTGCTTTTGAATTCAGACAGGAATCTTGCACATTTAAAGTAAAAATGCACAGAATAAGGCCCTTTAAAAAACAGAAAGACAATGAGAAAGAAAGCCATCGAAAATAGACACCAAAAGAAAGATGACTTGCAAAGACATAATTTGACTTCTTAAAGAGATTCCGTTTCCAAACTCTGAATAGATTAGGAAGCAGTCAGTTGGACTTCATTCTTTGTTATGTTTGCAGTCACATTATTGGCCAGACCACTGAGTTAAATTCAGACCCTTGATCTTGTGCCACTTGAAATTAATTTTCTTCATTCCTTGAAATAGAGCCAACTCAGGGACAGGGTTTGTAAAAAAAAAAAAAGAAAAAAAGGAATTTAAGTGTAGCAAATGGAGGTGTATATGATCTCAGACCACCAGAGTCCCATATCCTTTCCTCACTCTGGCAGTAATCAATTTACGTCGCTTTTTTGTTAGTCTCTATGAATATGCATGTGTGTGTGTGTGTGTGTGTGTGTGTGTGCGCGCACATGTGTGTGTGTGTTATTTTAGAATTGTGGGGTACACGTGAGGATTTACTGCATGAGCAAATTGTGTGCAGGTGACGGCTGGGCTTCCAGCGAGCCCTCTGATCCTGGACCTGGTACCCAATGTGTGGCTGTGTTCCCCTCATCCCTCCTCCCTTCCTCCCCGCTTAAGCAGTGTGCAGCACCTGTTGTTCCCACTTGTGTGCTCATGTGACCAGTGATCAGGGCCTGCTTATGAGTGAGGATGTGCAGTATTCTGTTTTTGCTTCTGCGATAGTTCATTTAGTGTGAGGGTCTCCTTGCTGCAAAGGACATGATTTTGCTCTTCTTTATGTCTGCATAGTAGTTCATCATGTATAAGTACCACATTTTCTTTATCCAGTCCACTTTTGATGAACATCTGGGTTAGTTTCATGTTTGAGCTAGTGTGAATGGGGCTGCAGTAAACATGTGTGTGCAGGTGTCTTTTTGGTAGAGCAACGTATGTCCTTCTGGGTATATTCCCGGAAGACAGGATTGCTGGATTATACGGAAAGTCACTTTTTAGATATTTGATAAAACGCCACACTGTTTTCTACAAAGGCTGAACTAGCTTACATTCCCATCGACAGTGTAGAAGTGTTCCTTTTTTTTTCACAGCCGCACCAGCACCTGTTGTTTTTTGACTTTTAATAATAGCCATCCTTACCAGTGTTAGGTGGTATCTTGTAGTTTTGATTTGCATTCCTCTGATAATTAGTGAGGCTGAGCATTTTTTCATATGTCTGTTGGATGCTTGAATGTCTTCCTTTGAGAAGTGTCTATTTATGTGCTTTGCCCACTTTTTAATGCGGTTGTTATTGTTGTTATTGTTTTGTCAATTCATTTGAGTTCCCTGTAGATCCTGGGTGTTAGACCTTTGTCAGTATCATTTTTCACAGATCTAGAGAAGACAATACAGAAATTCATAAGGAAGCACAAAAGAGCCTGAATAGCTAAAGCAATCTCCAGCAAAAGGAACCAAGCTGTAGGCATCACACTTCTAGACTTTAAAATGTACTAAAAGACTACAGTAACCAAGAGAGTGTGGCACTGCTACAGAGACAGACACATGGACCAAATGGAACAGAACAGAGAATCCAAAAATAAAACCATGAACTTTTAACAACTCATCTTCAACAAAGTTGACAAAAACATTGGGGAAAGGAGACCATATTTGGCAAATGGTACTGAGAATACTGGCTAACCACATGCATAAAATGAAACTGAACACTTACCTATCACCATATCCAAAAATTATCTCAAGATGGATCAAGGACTTAAATGTGAAACCTCAAACCATAAGACTCTTAGAAGAAAATTTAGGGAACACCCTCCTGAACATCACAGTAGGCAATGAATTCATGGCCAAATTCTCAAAAGCAAATGCAGCAGAAGCTAAGATTGATAGGTGGGACCTTATCAAACTGAAAAGTTTTTGCACAGCAAAATAAACCATCAACAGAGTAAAGAGACAACCCATGGAATGGGAGAAAATATTTGCAAGCTGTGCATCTATGCGTGTATATTGCCACTAATGAATATCACAGATTTATTTTTAACAATCATTGTATTATAACATTTATTATATATAGTTAAATTATATAGTTATAAAGTCACAGTATTGGCTACTACATTTATCCTGATAATGTAGATATTGCCCGTAAGTTTCCGTTAATATCCTTTGAGTATGGATTTTGGAGTCTACTTGAAAAGTATTAGTGAACGCTGAACATGTAGTTGAGTCTAATATATTGCTTTTCAAACATGTTTTTAGGCAAACAAATAGAGAAGCTATGGGAATCCAGGAATCATGTGGCTGTTGTCCAACTTGTCTTCTTTAGATGCCTCTTAGGAAGCCTCAGGTCTTAGGGGTCAGTCTGAAACCCCTAGAAAGTAAACAGAGCATGAATTTTGGAATTAGGGGAAGAATTCCTTTGGGAAAAATTGCAGTTTTGTCTTGATTACCTGCTTTGTTCCCTAAATTTTATTGTGTACTAATTTTCTTCCCCCCAATTTTATTTGATAAACGTTTTCCATACACAGGTGCAACAAATACCGGTGTATTCTCCACCTGCATTCAAGGAGGGTTAGATATCTTGTTCTTGTGGATCATTTGAAAGTAAATTGCAAGTACCAGCAAACCTCACCTTTAATACTTCTCCCTGAATCACCTATGGATAAGAATACTACTTAAAATATAATACCACTATCACACATAAGATAATAATTCCATTATATAATTTAACATTCAGCTCATGCACAAATATTCCCAATTGTCTAAGAACATTTTTTATGGTGTGCTTTCTCTTACTCATCCAAGAGCCTATCAAGGTTAATGCATTCCACTTGTTTTTTACAACCCTTTATTAACTTTTTTTTCCCCAAACCACCAAGCCACATTTTATTGAAGTCTCTTATTTGCAGTCTCTCCTACCATCCCTTGTTTATTAATGAGTCAATGAGAGTGGTGCCATGGCCCAGTGTAATTTTTCATTTGTGATGGTTGAATCTCTGAGAGCAAGTTGCAAGATTTTCCCACCTTTGCTGAGTGTTTCCCTGACATCTAGCTTCACCTTGACTGATTTATCTACCTCCTCTCTATGTCAGAGATCACAGAGTGTGTGAAATAATGACATATCTACTGCTGAAGATTACTGATAGATTAAGCAACAGGCTGCCACTTTTTCTTTCAATGTTGACCTTTTTAAAAAATCCAGGCCAGTTTTGTTACAGGTGTTTCATATTCAGGATTTGTTTATTTCTTCTCAATTATTAAAAATGTGCTCTATTAATACCTTTTATATTGTAAGCTAGACATTAAAACTAGAGGCCGGATTGCATTTGAGCATATGAATGGAAGCAAGGATATGTCATGGAAGACATTTGCTGTATTACATGGGATCACAACAAAAGGCTTAAAAGGCTGTGGAAATTTAAGGTGCTCCACCCTTACTAATACCAAAAGTGAGCACATGATTAATATAGTGGCCACCGGAACTCTCTGTGTTAAGGTATATTTTCCCTTTTATAATTAGTAAGTAATATCTGGGGTCATTATTTGGCACAATGTGAAAATACTCTTTTCCATCACACTTTCACCTAATGGTTATAGCATTCATGTTTGTTCCTTGCCTGAACCAGTTCTCACTTTAGACTTTCCAAAATTGTAACACTCAGTTTGTTTCTATGTGTGTCAACCTGCATTCATTTAAAAGAAGAGATTTTGCTACCTCTCCTCTAACTTTTGAATCACTCATATATGTTTACTTATTCAAATGTTACAATTAATCGCACTGATTATTCATTTTGGTGCTTAAATTGTCCCCAATCTGGTCAGTCAGTAGGAACATATTTAAGCAAGTTCTTGTGTCTTTTTTTAACATACATTCATCTTTGAGCATGTATTGATTTTCGGTATAATTAGAGATCTCAGCTCACATTGTATTTTCCTGTAGACTTGTGGTTTTAAAACATGTCCACAAATTATTTGACATTACTCACATTGAAAGGAGGATTCTAGCACCCTTTCTGTTGACGATGAGTTGGCCTTAGAGACTCATTTGTAACTAATAGAATGCAGTAAGAATGATGCTGTGTGACTTACAAAATCTGGTCATGAAAGAAGATACAGCTTATGTCTGGCTATCTCCTTCTTGATACACGTGTCCTGGGAGTCCTAAGCCTACATGTAAAAAGCCTGGTTACCCTGAAGCCCCCAAAGTACAAAAACCACATTGAGATGAAAGAGAATATCCCCATCCCCCAGATCTTCCCACTCCAGCTGTTTGGGTCTTTCTAGCATCGCTTGTCAGACATGTGAGAATGCCTCCAAGCAAATCCAGCTTCCAGACTATGAGTTGCCCCAGTGGGCAGTGAGTGGAGCAGAGATAAGTTGTTTCTGCCAAGTCCAGACCAAATTGCAGATATATGAGCAATATGGGTGCTCTTGTTTTGTAAGCCACTGCACTTTGGGGTGGTTTATTTCACAGCAATGGATAACTAGAACAACCTTAAATCAGTCACTTTTCCAAGAAGCTCTGTTTTCTTTTAGTGGGAAATCATATTAAAAATAAGATCAAGATATGGATTCTCTCACTGATGCTGGACATTTTTCTTCCAAGACTTTTTCAGTAGGCAGAGTGGAAAAATATATGTTTTTAAAATCATGAGTTTATATTTATATACCAAACTCATTTTACCATTAAAGGGCTTATAACTACTTTTATTTTATTATCACATCTTTTTTACATTGAAAATCTTGGTTCATAATAACATTAATATAGATCACAGAGAGTGTGAAATAATGACATGTTTACTGCTAAAGATTACATGTTTGATTAATCTTACAATGATACAGTCCAGTACAAAAAGCTATGTTAATATTTAAACTATAAATATTAGCTTTACTATTAAAAATAGTATTACTGTGTTTCTATGCAATTGTTTTTCTGTGCTGTCAGAATATTCTACATTAATAATTCACAGCCATAATATGAGGATCAAAATCACTTGAGAGTTTCAGAATTGAACAAAGCCAGTAGATATACATCAGGAAGAATAGGAGATTGAGCAAACAGAAGTAAAAGATATCCCCCCATCACTGAACAACAGAATTAAAGAAGAAGTAAAAAAAAAGGGGGGGGGGGAGGGAGGTAAACCTACACAGATAAAGAAAAACTAAGGAAGACTATGGGTCTCACACAGACCCCTGGGAAGACAACCACTGAGATTACAGACTTCAAAACTCAAACAATGAAAAGCACCCAGAATGACTGGTCTCAAACCACAAACCCAGATATCAAGATATTAATAGGAAGAATAAATAGAATCAAGGAGAGACAAGAGGAAAGAATGAAGGAGTTGATAACTGAGCTAACAGCAATAAAGAACAAAGTGAATGAAATAAACAACAAACTGATAAGCATGGAAGGCAGAATAAACCAAGCAGAAGAAAGAATCTCAGAGCTTTAGGACCAAAATATGGAACTAACCCAAACTGCTAAAAACATAGAAAAGAAGCTTAAAAAGACAGAACAAAGAATCCAAGAGATTAGTGATTATATCAAGAGGCCGAACCAAAGATTAATTTTAATCCCTGAGACAGAGAAAAACAGAGACCACCCTGGAGCAAACATTCCATGAAATTATCCAAGAAAACTTCTCTCATCTCATCAGTGATATAACCATTCAAACACAGGAGAGTCAGAGAACTCCTGCAAGACAATAAATGAGAAGACCAACTCCTAGAAACATAGTAATTTGTTTACACAAAGAAGGTATAAAAGAGAAAATTCTAGAGGTAGCAAGAGAGAAAGGTCAGACTATCTACCAGGGATGACCAAATAGAATAACAGCAGACTTATCTACAGAAACATTTCAGGCTAGGAGAGATTGGAGTCCAATCTTCAAAGTTCTCAGAGATAAACAATTTCAACCAAGAATTATCTACCCAGCTAAGCCAAGTTTCATCAGTGATGGAGAATTAAAATTCTTCCCAAACATTCAATCCCTAAGAGTTTATGCCACCTCCAGACCAGTTCTTCAAGAAACACTTAAGAAAGTACTAAACACAGAAGAAAGAAAGAAAGAAAGAAAGAAAGAAAGAAAGAAAAGAATGACAATGCCATCCCCAGAATGCAAGAAAAAGATTGAAAACACACATAAATCAAAAACCCAAAAATCAAAACAACCCAAAAATCAAAACAAAGACAACAAACAAATAAGCAAACAAATAGAAGCAACAACAAACAAACTCTATAAGAACCTCATGACAAGGATAAACTCTAACATCCAAATAATTAGCCTGAATGTGAATGGACTAAATGCACCACTGAAAAGACACAGAATGGCAAACTGAATAAAATATCATGATGCAACAATATGTTGTCTCCAAGAGACTCATCTCACCAGAAAGGACACTCCCAGACTCAAAGTAAGAGGATGGAAAAAAATTTTCTGACCAATAGAACACAAAAGAAAGCAGGAACAAGCAATCTTAATATCAGACAAAATACTCTTTAAGCTATAAAAAATTTAAAAAGATACAGAAGGTCACTACATAATGATAAAAGGTTCAATTCATCAACAAGAAACATCCATCCTAAACATATATGTACCCAACATAGAAGCACCAACTTTCATAAAGCAGCTTCTAGGTAAACTAAAAAAAGATATTGACTCTAGCACTATCATAGCTGGGGACTTAAATACCCCACTCACAACCCAAGACAGATCATCAAGACAAAAAGTCAACAAAGAGATCTGAAACCCCAATGTGACACTTGAGCAAATGAAATTAATTGGTGCCTACAGAACACTCCACTCAACAACTACAGAACATACAGTCTACTTATCACCACATAAAATGTACTCTAAGATTGACCACATTCTTGGCCATAAATCAAGCAGAAAAAAATTCCATAAGATTGAAATACTGTCAAGCACCTTCTCAGACCACAGTGGAATAAAAATAAATATCAACACCAACAAAGTTCACCCAAACCCCACAAAGACATGGACACTAAACAGCATTATGCTAAACAACTCCTGAGTCAACACAGATATCAAAAAATAAATTAAAATATTCCTGGAAACAAATGAAAATGAAGAAACGTCTTTACCAAAATCTATGGGATATCATGAAAGCAGTACTAACAAGGGAAGTTCGTATTTCTACAAACACACATGAAGAAAATAGAAAGATCACAAGTTAACAGCCTAACAAATTACCAGGAAGTTGGAAATGCAAGATCACCAAAACCCTAACTTTAGCAGAAGAATCCAGATCACCAAAATAAAAGGCCAAATTCAGGACATAGAAGACAAAAATATAATACAAAAAAAAATCAAGAAAACAAAAAGCTGATTCTTTGAAAGGATAAACAAGATTGATGGTCCCCTGGCTAGAATGACCAAGAAAAAGAGAGAAAAAGCCCAAATAAGCACAATCAGAGATGCAAAAGATCAATCACAATGGAGCCCAAAGAAATACAAAAGATTATCAGAGACTACTGTGCAAACTTGTATAGAAACAAACTCGAAAATCTAAATGAAATGGAGGACTTTCTGACATCACACACCCTCCCCAGGTTGAAACAAAAAGAAATCTAGACCCTGAATAGACCAGTAGTAATCCAGGAAATTGACTTTGTCATAAGAAAACTGCCTACAAAAAAACAAACAAACAAAAAAACCTTGGACCAGATGACTTTCCAGCAGAATTCTATAAAACATACAAGGAGTAGTTGATACCAATTCTATTGAAAGCATTCCAGGCAATCGAGAAAGATGGAACTCTCCCCAAATCATTTTATGAAGCTAACATCACATTGATATCCAAGCCAGGTAAAGATCCAACATAGAAAGAGAACTACAGGCCAATATCCTTGATGAACATAGATGCTAAAATTCTCAACAAGATTCTAGCA